>JASGXE010020456.1:0-31438 GCA_030068105.1 Sinentomon sp. SZTP_YWyxl
CGGCCGGCTGGTGAACTCCAAGTTAAAGCACGATAGTTTTTTTATTGACCTGGTGGCATTTATTTTCGTCGGCCAAAAGTGTCAATTAATAGCCAAGCTGTAGCCGCCTGGTAAATTATTAACATTCGAACCGGCAGGGAGCTATAGGTAGTAGATTCGGACCGGATCAATTCTAATTGACAAAGGGGCAAAAAGTGCAAAATGGCCTCATTACATCTTGAAATGGACTGTATCAGCTTGACCAGAAGAGCAAAGGAGACTGAAAATAATGGGCAAAACCCATTTTAAACGGAAGCCAGGGAGGAAAAAGGTCAATCAGTCCCAAGCACTAGACGCCATTTTCGTCGTCGGTGGCCTTCTGGTCCACACATTTAAAACGACCTTGCATTGCAGCATGAGGCAGACCGAAGTTGAGCGATGTTGAGTCAATCCGAAGTTGAGTCACTAATTTTCTTGTTTAGATGATGGTTGGGTAGGTGCAACGCGTGTGATAGAGAGTGTCGCCTTGAGTATTCAATAATGCTTGTAAATTACTCATTTTGGCCTTGTTTTTCGAGAGCAGAGGCTGAGGCGAGCATATCCCTACACGTGGAGTTGAAACTCCACGTGTAAGGATACGCTCGCTTTCAATGCAGGCGCGAGCCATGTAGCAATCGGACATTTTCCATTTCAATCCAGCAGTGCCATTGCAATTTCATGTGGCCTGCCAAAATTCAATCAATTTCAATTCAATTTTCGTTTCCTTTCGGAAACCTCTCCCGTTTCTGGACTCATTTCATGGCCAAAACACCCAAATTCTGGAGGCTAAATTAAGAGCGAGATTTGCAATGAGAACGGGGACTAACCTCCCCCCCGCTTAAAAATATTTCGTAAATCACTAAAATTTCGGTTTCAATCAATAGAATTAAGTCTGAAATTTCGATGTGGAGAGTTTGGAAATCATTGTAATTGAACGGATGTTCTCCAAAACAGAAACTGAAATTTTAAAAATGTGCCCTAAATTAAAATATATTTTATTCACAGACATATGGGGTAATAACATGGAACAAATTGCAAACAGGTTTTAGATGATATCAAATTGAGTGTAAGTACTGAAAACTATTCATTATGTGTGCAACCGGAGACACAGCGAGCTCATGAAGAACCGATAAGAGATTTTATTCAAACGATTTGGTGATCGCAGCTGATCATTCATAAGATTTGGCAATCGGATTGGTCACCAAATACTTCCTTCATCTTTCTTCAGCGCAGGCTGCCGCTTGCTTCAACTGTTGTCGTCGCAAACGTGTTGAAGAGTGTATTTTGTTCATGAAATAGAAATATCTTTATTGCCCATAGCCTAAGGATCATACGAAAATTTGGCAGTGAAAATTAATTATTAGATCAGTCCATTGATGTGGATCTGTGTGCATACCCTTCAACGATGTGAAAATCTCATCTTTGCAAATTCGCCGTGCTGACTTTCTCGATTCCCATGTTCAGGCGAATTCGCAACTCCAAATCGAGGACACGATCCCACTTCAAGTGTACAAGGTGGAAACCCTTACGGAAAATACCATGGGAAAACCATGGGATTCCCATTGAATCCATGGGAATCCCATGGGAATCCCATGGTTTTCCCATGGGAGATGCATTTGAGTTTTGTTTCCCATGGGATAGCCATGGTTTTCCCATGGTTCCCATGGGGAAGCCATGGTTTTCCCATGGTTGCCATGGGGAAGCCATGGTTTTCCGATGGTTCCCATGGGGAAGCCATGGTTCCCATGGGGAAGCCATGGTTCCCATGGGGAAGCCATGGTTCCCATGGGGAAGCCATGGTTTCCCCATGGGACGGTCCCTCTTCCCATGGTTTTCCCATGGGACCCATGTGGAAAGCAAATGCTTCCCACATTGGATGATGCCGCTTCAATAGTTTCACACTATTTATACCACATTTTTCGATGTTCAACAGACCGATAACACAATTGTATTGTATTGTATTGTATTTAGATTTGCTATGTAAGTGCAAATATTACTTTCAGCATGATGTGACAAGACAGCACATGAACAACATAAAACCACATTTTGAGAGCAACATTTGTGAAAATAACGGAGAACAAAATACAGAACTGATACAGGCTATGAAATCAAGAAAGAAAAAGAAAAAAAACAAAAGGAATTGACCCATACCTTGTCCAAACGACTTGCGATGATGAAACAAAAAGATCAATTCAAATGAGGAAATTAATTATCACGTTCATGGTATTGAAACTATGTTCAATCATGATTTGCAAAGTTTGCAAGGACATGTGAATCCTTGGGGAGGGAATTCCACTCCCGAAGTGTACGCGGAAAAAAGGAATTGTAGTGAACATTGCACAATGAGGAATGTGCAACCGATCACTTTGAAACCGACCATTTTGGACACAACCCCACATTTTGCAACAAAGAATTTTGCAAACCTACATTTTGCAATCTGCCTTTTTTCAACCCCGCATTTTCAACCCTGCGCATTTTGCACCCATGCATTTTGCAACCCTGTATTTTCGACCCTGCAAACGTAACCCCAACCAAACCTGAAAAAAACATTTCGAACTCATTCGTAATCTATCCCATCCTAACCCACCAACTGTCTTATTCGAAGACAATTGAACCCATTCGAAGCCAATTGTTGGCAATATGGGAAATTGAAAAAAGTCGAAAAGTGAAAAACCGCCTATTAATTTGTCTGTCCCGCCGCTTCTCGGGTACCTCATGAACTCGATGTGAACAGGCGGCAGCCTGGCGAAAAATTCACTTCCATTGATTTGATGACGAATCCATCCCGTGCGTTCAAAATCGGAAGAGGAGATACCGCACATGATGGTACACGACAGAAGGGCTGGCTTTCTAGTACTGTCGTCGAAAGCGGGATATACCTTTTGCCGGGTTTTTCCAAAAAGGGGAGATTACGCTTCTATTAAAAGGGGGAATACGTAACCCAAAAAAGCGCTCGCGAGTGAGTCCTCGTTGGCGCTATTCGGGTCACCAAAAACGGAGTGAGGATGCCGACCCTTTCGTTGGCATTCTACCTGTTGGTGACACACGACCTTAAGCTAAGTTCTTCTGACCTGACCACATATGCTAGTGCTATAATAGTCGAACCAATCCATGGTGAGACTATATATAGTCAGGTCAGGTGAGCCTGACTTTTGAAAAGGTTGGGTGTCACCAACAGGTCGAATGCCAACTTTTGGGCCGGTACCCTTCTCCCATTTTGGGGACACCTTTTGCGCCCATACGAGGATAGCGACATGTCGGTTCCTAGGATCGGGTTCGATCTCTCCATAGGGTTGTTCCTCACCTATTTTGGACTCCTTCACCACTTTTAACGGGAATTCCATCTTTTAGTAAAAGCGTAATTCCCCCTTTTTGTGATGCCCAAATTTGACGAACGCTTTGGCATTTTGCTTCCTGCTCTGGAAAAAGCCATTTTTTCTTCTCGTTTTGCGCTCAAAAAGCCAAGGCCCGCGTTTGGACCTCCACAGATCAATATTTTCCTAATTATTTTGTTAAACAGCATTGCAATGCACCTTGTGGCGTGGTACAAGGTCATAAAGCTGTTGCTCGTTGCACCTCTTGCCATCGATGGGCGGATTTCCGTCAAATTGAATAAAGACGTCTTTTGGTTTATGCCTCATGTGTGTGTGGTGTTGGATATTCCGGGGAAACCCGAAAACATATGGAAATAGTTGTTTAGTTCAATTAAATTAAATTCAAATTCCATCTTTATCGCAAATGGACCAACGCAGATTGGACAAAACTCAGGAAGGAGAGGGCTTTTTTATTTCAACAAGAATTTTTTGACGCATGCATTTGCACCTGCTACACTGCATTGATTGTTTTCCCTTTCTGCTTTCCGAATTCATTTTTTGTTCTGCATTTTTGCTTATTTTTCGCCACTTTTTTTAGCAAAAATGCAGAAAAACGGAAATCTGGAAAGGACTTCAGGAAATGTGAGAGGTGAATCTGGTGGCAAATCATATTCAGAAAGTCACTGTTAAAAGCAAAAACCTCCTATCCATCCGGGGCTTTGACCATTGCACCAAAATCCCCCAACACTCAACGTTAACTATTCTTAAAAAACTTGTAATTTTAAATAGGATTCAACCAAAGTCCTCTTCAGTGTTGTATTGACTGTTCTTGTATGATGTATGTTGTTGTAAATTGCTCAATGATGTGTGATTACTTCTGTCCGCATTTCTGTGATAATAACAACTCTCGAAAGACGATAGATTCAAGTTGCTTGAGAGCTGGCTGCACATTCCAATAATTCATTTTTGAACCTACGCCAAACTTCTCGCTTTTTTTGCGGCGATCCCATGGATTCGTAATGGCAAAACCATGGGATTGCCATGGTGCACACCATGGGAATCCCATGGGATCCCCATTGCGATCCCATGGGATCCCCACTGCGATCCCATGGGATCCCCATTGCGATCCCATGGGATCCCCATTGCGATCCCATGGGATCCCCATTGCGATCCCATGGGATCCCCATGGAAAAGGACCATGGGAACCCCATGGGATCCCATGGGAACCCCATGGGGTTCCCATGGGGTCAAAACACCATGTAGACACCATGGGGTTCCCATGGTTTTTTCACCATGGGAATCCCATGGTTTTTTACGTAAGGGAAGCACCATCCACACAAAGTGGCAAGGTGGAATTAAGTAAAATCCCGTAGTTCAAAAATGACACTGGCCAGAGGGAAAATGGCCTGAGTCGTTAAGTATGTTTTGGCCATTGAGGTCGAGGAATACCTTGGATCTAAGGCAAATTCACATCGTGCCTTCAAAATTGCTTTGGATATAATTGCAAGATACAGACGATGCACAATTCAGTGGCTAATTGGATATCAGTACTTGGCTCCGTCTTTTCGTTTTTTTTCACCGAGGGACTTTCTCTTTTGTTCTTGCACACTTAAGGGCGTTCACACTTCAGGAGCACACTTCCTGGCGCACGAATTGCTCAATGGTGCTATTTTTCTCTCCTGCTTTTTCCGAGACAACTTTTATCTGGTTGTCTGTGGGTCCCAGACTCAAAAGACTGCAAATGTCGGTGACCAAATTTCAATCAAAAGCTTTCCCATTTAACCGTTGCCTCCGATTAATGTCGGTGACCAAATTTACGTCAAAAGCTTTCCCATTTAACCGTTGCCTCCGATTAATGTCGGTGACCAAATTTCCATCAAAAGCTTTCCCATTTAACTGTTGCCTCCGATTAATGTCGGTGACCAAATTTACGTCAAAAGCTTTCCCATTTAACTATTGCCTCCGAAACTTTTTTCTTTCTTTTTACTTTTATGCAAGCGGTAGGAATTAAATCGTCAGATTGCCACAAGGCTTTCTGGAGATGTCAGATTTTGAACTCCCTTGTTAAAGAGATCTTTTATTTCTGCAGCATGGAGTTTTAACCAAAATCGAGGCTGATTGGCATTGGAGGTTGTGAGGCACGTCGATTTATAACAAGTCGATGAAAGTTCGGCGTGAGGAAAGACAAAAAAACAGGTTTTGTGGTCATCATTTTTGTTTCCTTTAATCGGGGATTATTTTACAAGAACAGGTTCCTAGATCTAAGATTCCAAATTAAAAAAATTCTGTACAGATCGAGTAAAAAATGAACAACTGTACTTAATGCTTTGGCACAAAAACTCCCACGAAGCTACACGGATCAGATGACATTTAAACAAACAAAGACTCTCGCCTGCTTTCAGTGTGACCACGGTCCCTTTAATGCGTAATGCATGGTTGTGACTCTCTGAGCCGAGTTGCATTTTGGACGCCAGTCGCCGCTAGATGCTCTGGCAACCACATGCGAAATGCCAGAAAAAAACATCTCACAAAAACATCACCAGACAGCAAGGCTCCAAACAACCTGCAAAACGAGCCGATAGAGGCTGGAGCGCCAAGGGAAGAGAAAAACGCAGGTCGTGCTGACGGAAGAGAACTGATGATTCCTGAAATAAACGCCCTGCTGCCGCGCAACGCACCACACTCTGTCGGACGATTTTTCTTCGAGCGGTTCAAAAGCATTGTTGGAATAAGACGAGTCATGACCATCTCATTAAAAGGACCGTGGTGTGACACAACAAGAGAGACCAAACCAATGCTGAGAAATCACACGTTCGTTTTCACTTACATCGTAAGAAATCAGAAGATGGATTCATAATCTGGCATCGTCCAGGCGACGGTATTTGTCAAGAAGAAATGCGTTCAGGAGCAAGATGAAAATGAATTTCATTTCATAACCTGTGCAATGACACAGTGCTGCATTATTGCAACAGCACTGCATGTGCTGATATTTACAATCTTTCCAGACCGGTTTTCATTGAAATTTCACTTCATTGTTGCTGATTTAATTGTTGATCTGGTTTTTGCAAATGTCTTTTTTAATAGTTTCTGCACTGCAGTTTAACAAATAAAATCGAAACAAAAAATAAATAAATTAATACTGGGCGTCAGCACTCCAATGGAGATGGTGACATTTTCTGCCCGATAAATGAGTTGTCGTCATTACTGGGGCATGGAAAATGCCCTCGAAATGACACTCGGGAAATGCCCCCAGGGGCTCGCTAGGTAAGTGCTTTATGCTCGCCTTGGCGAGAAATTTAGCCTCCAACACGAATATTGCACCCGGAATGCATCCCAAATTACAAAACTTCTTTAGCCCCGGGTTCTCAAGGGTCAGTGCCCAAGTGCTCACGGGTGCTTGGGGCGCAGATCCTTCCTGAAAATGCACCTTGCGAAAATCTGATATGATAATTCTCCTCCCTGTGCCGTTGAGATCATTATAGTGCATGGGGCAATTTTCTTTCTTCAAGATAATCTTTGATTTCTTCATTGGTTTTTCATCCACACCCTGAAATAGCTTTCCACTCGAACTCCCTTTCCACTGTACTTTAAATCGACGTTGGGAGTATGCTTGGAGTATGCCCGAACAGGGCAAACCAGCTCTTCGTGAAAGATTTCAGACGCATGGAAATCGCTGTCTCATAATAACAGGCTTGCTCAGGATTGAAGCGCAGCTTGCGTCCTGGTCGCATGGAAATTTGGTGCGGGCTCACCTTGGAACCACATCCTCATCCGAACCTTTCGGGACAGTCCAGAAGCCCACCGATGAAACAGTTCAGAATAGTGATCGACTCTCATCACCTTCTCAGCGTGCGAAACACTGTCAGACTGCAAGGGAGCCAGTAGGGCGGCTCACATCGGGATACATTCAGGGTAAGACGAACCCATCTCAAATGAGTGGTTTTCTGAATAAGTCGTCTACAGTCCGAAATTCTTCTGCCATCCCTCGTGCAAAAAGTGTCGCTTGTGCAGCAGTCGCACCGCTGTTCCCCGCACTCAATCGCAGTCGGGCCTCAGGGGAGCCAGGTGCGACCCCAAGAAAATCAGGTCAGGATAATGGAATCATTATTTCCCAAACCACCGGAGAGACACCATCTGCTAGAAAGGCCTCCTCGGTAAGCGTACCGCAGACCGCAATGAACATGCCAGCATGAACAAATTATGGAAAACGGGTTGAAGATAAATTGGTGTTGACAAAACGGTGGTCCATTTTCCCACAGTGTCAAAAAAGCATTGTTTTATAATAAAAATACCAGGGTGGCAGGAAGCTTCAAGTGCCAGAAATATGTCGCCTGTTCAAGTTGGTGTTCCGAATGACCTCATTCTCCCAATAAATACAGCCATTATGACGTGGGATACGTCCCCGAAGGACTGTTGGAAGAATGAACAGAAGATGTAAAATTTGTAGATACACGGAACTGCCAGTCGGATTTTTGTCAAATCTACCAAGGCAAACGTGTTTTTAAGAAACCGGCATGGAGAAACCGGCGTTTCTCAAAATCCGATCAATAAGACATATTCCCACTCAGATTTTGTCAAAGTTCGTGCTCCGATTTCGCTAACACTTGACTCGAAAACCTCGATATCGAAGCGATAACTTTTACACAATCTGAGAAGGTATACATTTCTTTGTTCGAATTTTCTCAAATGCTCGTTCTTCAATCTGAGTATGACTTAACTCAACTCGAATTCCGAACTTTCGTTCCGAACCGCAATTACTTTCAAGAGCAATTGCCAAATTATTTACAATGCTTCAGTGCGAATCGTTCTCCGTTTGATCCGTTTCTCGAAAAATATCCATTGGTAAATTCCTTCGCCAACTTATTCCGTTCTATTTGGGTCCTTCTTTTTGTACCTGTAAAAATGATAAGAAGGAAAATTAGGCACATCGTGCAACCTTATGTATGAACATTTTTGTGCAACATCGATAGATTTGGGTCAAGGTATAGTAGGGGCGGAATTAATGTGCAAAGACATGTGCTTTTTCCCATTTAACTGTTGCTTGCTCCTAAACGTTTTTTCTTTCCTTTTACTCTATTGTCGGCGGTAGAAATTAAAGCTCTAGATTTCGACAGATTTTTCACAGTTGTCAGATTTTGTCATTGGTTAGAAAAAAAATAAGAGGATCTCCAAAACTTTTTTTTTCATTTTTTTTAAATTTAATTTTTTTTCGTTTTTTAAATTTCAAAATTTTTAAAAGATAAAAATCTTTTAATTTCTGCCGCGTGGAGTTCTTGCAAAAATCTGAAAAGGCGCAATTTTTAATGCAAGAGTATGTCATATACGAGTATATTAATTTCACTGTCGCTCTACCTGCACACACTTCTTTTGACATGTGAAATAATCGCATTTGGCTTCAATTGTTTTGAAAAATCCTTCAAAATTCAATTTGGGCTCAGACGCAAAAATAAACTTAAACAAATGACGGAATATAAGGGGTGGATTAGTGCAAAATGACACACTTTACAGAGTTTGTCTCCAATTAGAGAACAGCCGCGCGCATAAGGCCTGAACACGGGGAAAGATCACATTTTCTGTGTGTAGGGTTCATCTGTTCATCGTGACCAAGGGACAACAACTAGACGGCTTACGCAAATTTTGCCCCATAGTGTTTTTATGAATCACACAATCAGTCTGTACTTAAGCATGGCAACCATAATGAAAAGTAAACGCGAGTGAAGAAAAATCTCTGCTGCTGAAATTTTATGAACATTTTGGTAAAATCGAAACAAGACGGATTGCTGTTTGTGCCACAGAGGAATAAATGTCTTCATGCACATGTTTAAATTCGATCGAAAGACCAATTGCAGCGGCATAAATTTCGAAAGTAATTCTCACCACCAAAAGTTAGGAAAAGAGTAGCAGATATTCACACACTCTTCTATTCAACTGTTAGACATCTGCATCCGGATACACGGCCGACAAACTAGAGTTAGATGGTTAGACAGGAAAACTCAATGTTAGCTCAGTGGTTAGTTCGAAACCGATAAGAGATAAGTAATTTAGAGAGCAAACCGGTAATTAACATCCGGAACTATTAATTTCCAGGACAAAACCCCCAACGACAATAACATGCATGACCTGCGAGCTCGTTGAGAGAGTTTAATTCATGTCTTCTAATCTTTGTCAAGCCAGAAATCCAAGAACTGGTGTTCATGAGATCCAGAAATGTTTCACACCTTTCAATGGTTCTTAGTCTCTCGCTTCTCAGATAATTCAGCCCTTGGATTTTGAGTTGGTAACATTTCGAGCGAGTTATTGAGTTTAAAACATGTTCTTTTGTCTTCAATCATGATCCAAAAAATGATGTTCATGAAATCCCAAAAACTTTCTAAACTATTAGTGTGTTTTGGTCTCCTGTTTCGCAGAAAATGAGTCCCAATAAGCCCCCGCAAGTGAGGTAAAATCATGTCCCATGCCACTCGTCCAAGACATGATGTTCGTCTACGTTTCACGCCTTTCATTGTCCTCCAGTTCCACGTGAACCCAACTTCATGCGAAACTGTTAACACCAAATACCTGGAGCAGTCCTATATGGCTTGAGGAAACCCGAATCGAGAACTATCATGAATATGAACAGTACTTTCAAAACGGAAAGTGACTTAGGATGCAGCAATTAATTCCAAAAACTGTCCGAAACTAAATTCTTTTTTCAAAAAACAAATTTTGGTATTTGCATCATTGCATCATTTATGTAATTTACAAAAATGCATCGAGTAGAGACAAAAGCTACGCATGCCGGCAAAAATTCTACCAACCCAATGGAGAGCTTTGACAACACACCCTCCTTTTACGCAACTTGTCGAATTACATTTCCTAAGAGGTGCCAATGAAGCGCTGACGATATGGCAGGTCGAAAAGATGTTGGTTTTGTTTTGTGACATTGTGAGAGGTTCATATGTTGGACAACAGCAAAAAAAACTTTGAATCAACACCACAATCAAAATTTCAGGAACTAACTTTGACGAAGTGGTTTGCGGTATGACTTTTTTGAAGTTATCACCTAACTTAATCAAACTCGGTTACACCCTCCCGACCTATTACTTGTTCACAACCACTGCTTAATGTCCACCTATTATCTGTTTCCAACACTTGTCCGGCAAACAAAACGTCGAAAATTGGCTACAACAAATCTTGACCATGATTCTAAACATATAACTTTAGCACATCAGTGGAAAAGCCAACGCGTTTGAAAAGGGCAAGCACAAAACTTCGCACTGGAACAAGCCAGGCCGGCCATGCTGTTTTGCGTCAGAGAGAAATGTCACAATGTGTGAGACGAATGGGACGCCAAAGTCCTAGACATAAGAGTCCACGCCAGTTTTCAAATGAAATCATTTCACCTACTCTGCGTCGTACTCCTCTTGGCTGTAGTCGTACTCCTGGTTATTTGTTCCGTCAGGGGTCAATGACTCCTCCGAAATCTGCTCCGAATCAGTCTCTTGATCGGGTGACATCGGCTCAGGATACAGGCGATTGAAGAGGGTGTCGGGTGGGTGTTTCGTTGTGCTGATTGGTGCAGGGTGTCGCGGTATAATCGGGCCAACATAGTCCTGCAATGCAATTGGCGTAGCAGAAACGATGTTAGTAAGGTTACACCAGACACCAAACGAAAACCTTTAACAAGCGTAAAATAAGCGGGCATGCCAAAGGCCAACACCAAAAAAACAACAATATTAAGGGGCCATATGTATCTCAAGCATTAAATCCCCAGGGAGTTTTATGGCTTGGTTAGGTTCATTGCATACCAATATCAGATGATTGTGAAGGAAAGTGCTGCCTTCGTTAGGAAACTAACATGGCGCTCAGGAGATGTCACTCCTCGCGGTGAGATTGTTCCGTCCCCCTTGGAGTGCACAAATGGCAAGTTTTGCCTAGATGGTTACATTACAAGTAGTTTCATACTGTTATGCACACATCAATGGAACTATTTAGAATCGTTGGACAAAACGAGAGAGCAATTGTGAGCCTCCAGTAACAAATGGATCATATTTAAATCAAAACTCACCGGTATCTTGGTATTTGGTTCATGCACACACTTCCATTCAACACTTTTACCATTCCAAAAGCAAAGTTAGTTGTTACCAACGCAAGTGAGCACTTTAGTGAATGAAAGAAGGCCTGTTTAGATTATTTTTCGATACTCTGGTGGCCGGTAACACAACTATTTCACAGCTCAAGCTAAGTCATATACGAGTATAAAGTTATGTTGGGTTGGTATCTCACTTGGGGAGTGATCGTACTTACCCTGCCTGACCTAACCTAACCGAACCCAAGATAACCTAACACCTAACCCAACACATGCTGGAAAATGTGTCGTTACCCGAAGACCAGAGTACCATTTTTCTCACAGATCAAGTGTCAATATCCAACATCGCTAACGCGTATATCCACCCTGAACACATTGAGCGCCTAAATAAATCTATTTAGGTGATTAGGTTACACTGAATCAGGCTTACTTTATTAGTTGTAGTGTGACTAGGTCTCCATCCGCAGCCGAGGAGTGGCAGTCCGTCTGGTCCAACTGGACAAGGAGCATCTAAACCAGGTACGCCTTGATCTCCGGTGCCACCCTTGTCACCTTTGCGACCCCTTTTGCCGATTGGGCCCTTCAAGGATGAAAAAGGAAAAAGGGGTTATCAATGCAGTAGCTTGTCAACAAGCAAGAGATTAATACCAACCAACAGCCTGACACCAAGCAAGAGGCAGTGAGGGTAGGAAATCAAGTAAAGTTTGGTCAGCTCAAATATGATAAAAAAACAGAGGTCAAAGCGCAAATCAAATCCTGCACAATACTTACACAATATCATGCTGGTTGTAAAGTCTTTACCAAAGTAAGTTTTAAGAATCCTATCAACCATGATATCACAATCGTAGAGCTTCAATAAATTCAATCAATGAATGATGATGTACGGGTACAATATGACAAGCACTTAGATACATCAAACGTTCACAAACTGTCTCGCAGCGATGATAAGCAAGAGCGTCAATGAGGGAGCTGGCCAGCCCTGCTCACACATGGATTCCTTTAAGGTATTCTCTGGACTGACGTGCGTTGACACCAAATTCAACGAGGACAAAACCGAACGTACACAATCATCTCCCTCGTAATACGTAGGGTCTTTCTTTATAGAGTTACGCTTCATTGAAGATGTATGATGAGAATTATTCGTGTAAAATTCCGATTCGCTGCTGTCAAAGACAATTTTAAAAGAGTAACGAAAAAGCAGAAAATTACCGAATCGCCTTTAATCCCACGTTCACCTCGAGGACCCTGAAAATGAACAAATGCTGTTTTTATGCATCTTTCAATATCCATGAACATTGGTTGAAGCAGTGAAGAGATGACATCACAAAAGTTTGGATAACGCCAAAATTTTCACATGAACGTTTACACAATTACTCACTAACTTGTTTCTGACGATGACAACATAAATGCATTTCTTTATTGCTCACTTCCTTAACATCCTTATTTCCTAAATAACTTATACATTCGCCCAAATATTCTCATTAACTGCCCAAACACCCAATTCTGTTTATGGGCTCCGTATATCCACTCTACATTTCCACTTTTTATTCAAAGCAAAAGAAACAGCGCAATTCGATGGACACACCGGGAACAGGTCAAGGGCCCGCTGTGCACATAAAAACAAAAATTTGTGGTGTTCGTTTTTATAGATTTCTTAAATTTTCATATGGCAAAAGTGTAAATTCTATTCTAAAATGGATTCATATCATGACAATTTTAGAGCACAGGAGACTTTTTACTGCATCCAGGAAATGGACTCGGATTTGTTTTCCGTCGCTTAATCAATCATTCTCAAGTTCAAGGATTTTTACTCTACTCAACATCCTTGCTCATCTCAAAGCCTTCATCCAACTCAATACCTTCCTACACTCAATACCGTTATTCCACTCTGTGTCTTGACTCCACTCAGTGTCTTTAATCCAATAATATCTACTCCAATCAACTCAATGCCCTTATCCCAATAACTTACCACACTCAACGTCTTGACTCCACTGTGTTGTGACTGCACTCAATGTATTTACTCCACTCCATCTCTGCTCAATGTCTTTCCATTCTATGTTTCACCACAAAAAAACTGTCGTACACGTAATGCAAATTTCCTAAGGTTGTCACTAACAAGTCGTTTACAAGTGACTTACCTCAATCCCAGGAATACCATCGGTTCCCTAGAATACGAATATGTGGAAAATTTAGAGAAGATGAAATTAGCAACACACGTTTACTTGCATTCAAGATCATTAGATGACGACATATTTATTTTACAGTAAACTGGTAACGAAAACTTTTTAGCATATCGGCAATATTCTTAAAGCCAGAATTTTCGCGGCCCTTTCCGTGGTGTATAAAACTCGAGTGAAAAAAGTCTAAAACACTCGAGTGGAAAAAGTGCAAAAAAGCTCGGGTTCTAAGCCCGCGATACGCAGCTAAAGGAATGATGACTTTAGTTTAATTAAAATTTAGCTGCCATAATATGACCACAAAACCTGAATCTTACCCTGCCCGAACCTGCTTTTGCCCTAATCTGATCTTTCTGTAGCCTGGGATACCCTCTCTTATAACAACCTAAATCACTTCGATGTTTCCCTGGCGCAGCCTCTATCAATCCGAAGATCACAGACATGGAAAGATCCAAACGCATGAATGTCTCTAAAGAGTGTTATCTGCATGGAACTAAACATGATTTCTCTATCTCAAACTAAAGGGATCCTGGTTAATTTGTGTTAAATGTAATCGCTGATTTTATGGCACAAATCATTGCGATGCAAATTACGCCACCAAATTTTGTCTGCTTCTAGGCAATGACGCTAAAAAGAAGCGCTACCATTAGGCAATTATGTCCTCTACTCGATTGAATAGCATCATCAATGCAATAGCCTCACACGCTGAGTATAATTGTGCCTCCATCCCAGCCATAACACAAAGTACACAAAAAACCTGAATCTGACCCTGCCTGACCCTGCCTTTGCCCCCACCTGACCCTCGTAGCCTAAGAAACATCTCCTGTTAGAACTTAACTTGAGTAATTATTCCTTCATCCCATTAAAAAACACTGCGCAACCATCAATAAACTGATCTACAATCACGATAAGATATTGGTCCTCTCAATGACGGTATTCTTGCAACAATTAGGTACTGGGAAATCTGTGCCCTACCAGACTTCTGAGGACGCATCCTTACCGGTAGACCAGGATCTCCACGCTCGCCCTTTCTGCCAACTTCGCCTTGTGCTCCCTGGAAAGGAAAAAAACCAAACCGCGTCATTGATAACATAAAATGCGCAAAGGTTTCTGTAGATTGTAGTGGAACATATGGAGTTAACGAAGATGGAATGTAATTGAAAAACGCGCCACCGTTTTGGAACATGATCTTCATTGCTTTGCTAATACATCTGATAAAATATCTGTTCCGTGACAATTCAAAATCCTGGCATCCATTTGCTCATTTTCTAGCCTGCGTTGGCTAACTTTTTCATTGAATCCCTCTTTCATCGATAGAATATGGTCAGAAATGTACACACTAGAATGGTTCCAGTACGCTACCAGTTTAGATTCCGAATCAGTTCCTGGAGAGAAACGAAGGCAGGGAGAAGATGCCAGAACCATAGAATTGTTTATCCGAGATGGAACAATGAATGATAACCTAAATTACGCGATAAGATGTCGTTCAGGAAGAGTCTAAAATAAGTTCTGATAATTTTATATTGGAACATTAATCACTGCTTTGATCACATTATTTGCCAAACACGTCGTCCCATCATTCTACTTGGGATGGGCCTTTATACTTGTATCGAAATGTCGGTAACTCCATCATTTGCGACCCACAATGATTGAGAATTCATTTCTATGTCGCAGTATTTCCAATTAGAAAATTCAACAAAGGTCAAACACTAAACAGACAAATTCACTTCGAATCTCGCGGAATGATGCCTCGGAAAAAGCAAAAGCTCTCCCATGAAATCCCAATTGTTTAGCACAATGATGGGACTATTGTATACTTATATTCGCAGATGTATCATTACTTTTGGAAAGTTGATAACAATTCGCAATTTTTTCCATTTCAATGGGTGTTTTCTCAGTTTTTCCAAGATTCATTGCTTTCAAAATGGTGACCACATCAAAGTGGCCTATTCGCTTTCCGATTCGATTCATTGCACACCTGTTCATATCATTGTTTTTGAAGTTTGAAAAACATCAGATTTTCAAGAGCCAACTCCTGAACAACAAAGAGACTGCTTGCGTTGAAAATTGAAAGTACTTCAGATTCTCACAGCTTCAAAACCGCAGTGAGTCTCAAAATTGTTTGCACAGTATCGGATTGTTATCAGTATTTCGTTCGCCTAATCAAAATGTCGAATAAAGGGTACAACTGTCAAACGCTTTCCAACCAACCTTCATACCGTCCAATCCTGGAGGACCCTGCACCACACACATGCAACCAGTTAGAGGACATTGGAGAGCAAGCATACCACAGTTATCGACGGCATGACGTTAACAGCAGACCCGAGAAGAACATAAGTGTTGTTAGAAAAATAGACTTAAAGTAGGTATAGTTAGTGGTAAAATGTGAAGCGGTTATGCCAGTCAAATCAAAGGCTCCCACGCCGGAACCTGTCGTCAGAATGGGTGTTTAGAAATGTTTCTGCTTTAGGAGGTCATTTCCAGAATCTGGATGCTTCACCAGTCATAGACGACATGGCAGATGCTGAGTCAGAATCTCCAATAATCCCCTGGAACCCAGATCCTCTCTTGGCCCAAAGAAGAGGCATTCTGGCACTTATAACTTGGAGTAAGTTCTTCTCTTTGTGGTAATGGGCAACCTGGTGATATTTCCGATACCGTAGCCTCCAAACTATAGTACTGCACAACACGAAAGAAGTTATGATCATAAATTTGAAATGAACACAAAATTTCCCTCAACAGGCAAATCAGAAAAATTAGTTTCTGTTTGGAGTTCCCTGCACACTATTAGAATCTGCAGTCTCTATGAATGTTCACCTACATATCTGTATCCCATATGCAGGCGGTAGACATAAAAGCGCATAGTGCAACAAACCTGTCTAGAGGTGTCAGATTGTGACCTCGGTTATAAAAGACGTTCTTTAATTTCTGCAGCATAGGGTTTTTCTCCATGCTCAGATTATCCAAAATCTGAAGAGAAGAAATTGTTTACATATACGAGTCTGCAAGGTAATTCCGCGCCACTATGCACTTTCACATGGGATGTCCGTGTAAATGCTCAATACACAGAGGCAGATTCGTTTCCAAGCCCAATACATTTTTCGTGATTTGAATGGTATCTGTGAACACAACTTTTAATAAAGCAAAAATATGTTGCTTCCAATGGTAGTAGCATATCACTTGAAACTAAGTGTCGCAGTCAAAGCATCACGTCAAAAAGTGAATAATTATTTTGGACACATTATTTTTTTACAATTTACTACACTTAAATCCGCCGAAAATTCACAAATTTCAAAATTAAGTACATTTATTTAAACGGAATTCCAATATTTTAAGTTCTAAAGTTTTAGGTTTTATAAGTACAATCGTATCTGCATTTAAACGTGGATGGAATTCGATAACGAACAGTTCAGCATTGCCAAAAGTGACATGTTGCATTTTATGACAAAAGAAAAGCTATAGAACTTTATACTGCGAGAGCACATTCGCCAAAATGCAAAAAACAGCATTTCAGAGGGAACAAAATTCCTCCTTGATTTGGCGTAAATAAATTCACTCACGCTGTCACTGCAATCCCTTGTTTAAAATGAATGGCAAGATCAAACTCAATGCACATGAAAGATTCCTTACCTGTGCAATCCGCAATCATTCTAATCTTAATTCCAGACTTAGATCCGAAAAAGAATAAAGAATAAAACATTCAATCCATTCAATCCTAAGGATCCAAGACTATTCAATGTCGTCAAGTTTGGAGCAGAAGATGTGAGAGGCAGCATGAGCCAACATCGACGACATTTTCTTTGCATTGACAACATTCATTCCGTTGGGCAGTGTTCGATTGCTTGGACAACATTTCATTGCGTCACGATTTGCTTAAGTTTATAAGCAACATTAGATTGCATGAGAAAACATATTCGCATTTCATTGCATGGCTTACGTTCGCTAGGACACAAGAAACGTCTCTCGTGAGATCCACACAACAGTATTATTGGCACGTTTACATGTTAAGGAAGGCAAAGAAATTTGTACATCACAAAAACTTAGAATTAACCTAGAAACAACTATTCACACAAATCATGGACTGAAATTACAACATTGTTTACAGTGTAAGATTACAAAACGTGTTCCCGAAACTCCGTAAAGTCACTTAGAACTGCCGCACACCATCATCCCAACTAGCACTGAACTGCCGCACGCCATCGTGCCAACTAGCACTGAGCATGTTCCTGGATCATCGTGAGAAAGTGACGGCTCCGCAGCTATCCGGCTGCGTTGGTCTGCAGGCACGAAACTGGTCTCTTAGTCTGTTAGTTGATGTTAGTGGATGGTGTTAGTCTGACATGAACTACATTCCTGGTAGAATCAGAAATAGGGAAGTAGAGAACACAAGTTATGGGAACGGAAGATAATAACAGAACAGTTATGACACCGAGAGTTCCAGCTAAATATCTTACACCAAATTAGGAGTGCGAACTACCAAGTGCATAAGTTTGGAGAGTGATAATAGGGTACCCACAACCGTGCAAAGTTGAACAAAAATTGATTCTGTCCTACAGAAAATCTTATATTTGCGGTCGCCTACTGAGATCGAATAACGGCCCAATTCCAAGTGTTTACAAAGTGTTAAGTATGTGTTTACAAAGTGTTATGTTAAGTGTTTACAAAGTGTTAACGGAAGAGCATGGTGAATATTCACCAACAATGAGCCGAGCGTTGGATTTGCTCCATACACAAATAGTGGCAAGCACGATAGGTGTAAATAAGTTTAGTAAAAACAGATATTAGTCATTGGTCAAGCTGCTCTAAAGACAGCTGGCCAATTACTGACTCAGTTGCACTGAGAGGTCAGATTCTATTGAAAGTTCTGCAGTGTCAACCATTTTCTGCAGTATTTGCATTGTCAACCGTGTGTGTGAAAGTTCTGCAGTGTTTGCTGTCCGTTTTTGTGTTTGTTTTAGACTAAACTGCAACAGTAGTGTGAGGTACAACAGATACGCATGTGACAGCGTAAAGAATAATATTACCTGCTTATCACACCAAAGAAACGAAATAAAAAGTGTCAGCGAAACAATGTTTCGAAAATATCATGACAGATAAAATGTTTCGGTACTGAAATCAAACAACAAACCGTGAGTCCTGGCTTTCCTGGAGCTCCCGTCCGACCTGTTTCGCCCCGCAGTCCCATCGGACCCTGCAACGAAAATTTGATTCATGGTATCACTGCTTTCATATAATTTTGGTACATCACAGATTAAGGGAAGTGAGGAATTTCTTACATCGCTCAACCCACCAGCATTCATCACTGGTCACAGATCATCATCAGAGTAATTGTAACATTTTCGATATGCATGTACAATTTCGCCTGCCTCATGCAATAACGCGCTATCTGGAATGAAAATCTTTCGGTAGATTGCGCAGTATTTTACAAAGCAGGCGATTTTTTCTCGGTAACGTGATTTTGTTAACCGATATTATGACTACAAAAATATAATTACAATCATTCCAAGGCATAGCCATTTGTAAAAGATCGTTTGCGTCAAGTAATCTTTGACATACTTTTGTTATTTGACTAAAGTTTTTGTTCACTGCGCACAAACGACCTACTGCAACTGCATTTCGCATTTATTGTGCGTTTAGTGCGCCTCCGAGATGAAATAAGAATAAATTGTGTACAGATTCAATAAAGATAAGAAATTGAAAAACTTTGCTTTCCTGCAGTCCGCTATTTCAAGACTCGACAACCGCCATTTGTTTACACTTTTGTTAATGATGATTGTTTCGTTCTCACAGCTTTTACTTTCTTGAACATTGGGAAACAGTACATCTTCCAACAATTCATTGAAGTTACATCAAATGTCACAATCAAACTGTTGTGTCAAAAACTGTTATCAACCGAGACGTAGTTTTTGTGCACGTATCATCACAAATTTTGAGGAAACTGTTATCTCCACAAAAATGTCTGATCAACTCAGTAATAGTATATCAGGGTTAACACAGATCCCTTTTCTGGAATCAATTTCCGCTAAAGTCAGCATGCAGTCGAATTTTTATTTATTTGAAATAAATCTTAGAAAACCATCGACACTTGATATGCATATGCTGGGCCATCCACTATCGTCCCGGGACGACCTCTAATTGGAGAGGTGGATTTTTTATGCGCTGACTGTCCCACAAAGATTTTGGACTTTCTCAGATCCAAACACTGATGCATTCTTTCGGTTTTTTTAGCGTAAAGAAAACCCAAAATGTTCCCTGCACATAGCTAAAGACACCGCACCCTTTCGAGATGTACCGGGACTTAAGAAAAAAATAGCATCTTGCCTATCGTATGACTTACAGGTAATCCCATTGGACCGGCGTCACCTCTGTCTCCCTTTTCACCCTTTTGAAAAAAGAAAATCATAATATAAAATGGCAGGTATCTCTCGAAATGTTGAGATCGCAATCAACTCTTGGATCTCACTGCGTTTGAAGATATGCAAGTAGGCCCAGAATACCAGCAAGATGCGACGGTTCTTCTGGTAATAACACGTCTGGAAGAACTAGGTACGTTGCTACAATTGTATCTTGGCATCTTGTACAGCTGATCTTGTCAAAATGCATGCTCGATATATGCGCATACATAGATAATCTAATCCAGATTAGTTCTGCACAGAAATTACTGCCTCCCTGAATCTTGAATCTGATTTCTTTCAGCAAGATATACAAATGAAATGGCGTATACCAGTTCTTGAGTACCATTCAAGCACTCCACTTGCACCTTCGTAACAGTCCGCACGACATGTGACTGGAGGATAAAACTGACACGAAATTGCAGCGTTGCACAAACAATACCAAAGCCCGGAAGCAGTTCTAACCGTTGGAGGACACACCGGGTAGGTCCTGTTAAATTAAGGATACCAACATTTTGCACCGTCAAATAAGAAGCTAGAGCGCTTAGTTGCAAACAGTAATGTCGTTGTCGCTACATTTCTTGCAGAGATTTGTTAGCGAGCAAAATTGTGTGCTGAAATGTCTTATGGATTCCAGATTACCTCGGAAAGGCATTTTCTTTAAAACTTTGAACAGGACAATTACCCCGGGACTCAGAAATGGCATGATATAAAAGATTTATCCTCATTCACGTGTTTCCATAATCGAAATTCCAAAATCCATTTTCAGGAGGGTTGAAAAGCAAGAGATGCCCCAAGAAGGGCAACCAATGATTTCTTTACAATGCGACATATGCAGGCGTCACAGAACGTCAAATGCCGCTATTCAAAAAATAAAAATATTTCCTTACACTTGGTCCTTTGAGACCATCCTTTCCTCGGTCACCCTTTATTCCTGGTGGGCCTGGGAGACCCGGTATTCCGGAATCCCCTGGTGGACCTGGAGGTCCAACAACCTTAAAAAGACAGAATATGCAGAACGGTGATTTTAGAGAAGTCTCCCACCCACTCCCACCTGATGCTAATTGCGTACCTATTCTATTATCCTCACAGAAAATTTTTATAGGTGACCAGTACCTGACGGCATCATCGGCCTGATGCGTCGGCAGACCTGCAGAGCCGATCTGACCTACAAAACAACATGGATAAAATACCAGCATATGATTCATCGGAAGTTCCACATAAAAATGTGCACTTGAGCTCCATGCATGTACCATGGATTTTAGAATCAAACCAATACGGATCTGCAATCTAAATTAACGTAATACAAGTTAAGATGTGTAAGTTCCAAAACAAATGTGGATTGAAGCGCCAAACGTCATGGACCCAAGTTCCATTATCATCTGAAATTTACCCTGATTTGATTATTCTACCTTCTTGACTATACCGCCCTCGTGGCGTGCTTTACAAGAACCAGTTCCATGTAGTTGTTTTTTATTAATAAATACAATACAAAATACAATACAAAATACAACAAAATGACTGTCACACAAGTACATGTATCCAGTGCCTTGTACGCCAATTTTTGCGTGCGAATTACATGCGGGCGGTTTTTACTTCAGGTCACCCAGCACCTGACTCGAATTCCCGAAACTCGTATGCATGCCCCACTTTATCTTTTATGCGAAAAATACATGATAATCAATTTCGATCTTAACAATAAATTTTTATGAATAACCTTTCTGTAAAACATTGCTTTTGCAGGCAAAATGTTTCATCGTTCGACTTACCATCTCTCGGAACGGATCGAACATTCCATCACCCTGGGGAAACAAAAAAACATCATTATGCGAGAGTGGATCCATAGAGAACATCGTGTGTTGTGGTCAATATTTATGGGCAGAGTCATCATGCTCGCATAAAAGAGTACACTTAGTTGACACGATATCTGCCTTATAATACAAGACCTCAATCCTGTATTATCATTAGTGGCATTTGGTCGAACGTGGTGGGATGTTTGGCGGGATTCGAACGATCCACAAAAGGAATCAATTTTTGATCGTTTTAAATGCCGTGTGAAGCATCCAGAACATATGAATCGAATTTGCCTCTATCGTTTGCGTGCCATCCTTTATAACAAAGTTAAGGGCAAATTTGCAATAGCTGCAAAAGCATTGAATATGGACCTCACCAAAATCGAACGCTCCTATTGCTTCTAAGGGTTTGCCAGATTTGATGTCATTGGTCAATTAAAAGCATACGAACTTTTAAACACAAACTGCAAGCTTCACAAAACACATGTCATTCACGTTTCGCGTGAAAACAGAAATGCTCTTCAGAAACAGGTACGGCCAGTTGAGTTTGGATCAACCTTCGGATCTTTCAAATTTCTCCTGTATTCAAACTTTTCCGCCGTTCACTTTCGAACTTGGCAATCATAGCATCCAACATCCTCGAAGAGTCTAGGAATATTGAGCAGTACCCTCGCCAGAGGGACAAAATCATTGACTCTTCGCAACTAAAAAGCAACTCATCGATTTTGTTACTCTTTGTCCACAGTCAACATTAAGAATACATGCTACAAACGCTCAAAAATCAAATCTCTATAGCTACCAAACAACGATGGCCTCAAACAATATCACAATGATGGCTCAAAACAATCTCACGCCTATGGTGGAACAATTTCACAACGATGGTTCAAAACAACATGACAACTATGGTTGAAAACAATATCACAACGATGCTTTAAAACAATATCACAACGATGCTTTAAAACAATATCTCTACTCACCTGTCGTCTTCTCACTTTCTTGTATTTCTGCAACGGTCGGGTTTGTGTTTAACAGACGAATAGTGGTTCATGTACAAGAACGGGAACAGGCAGGCATGGATAGAGGAAAAAGAAAAACGAGAAGAAAGTTATGTAGTGAATATTAGTGCAACCAAAAACACATGCAAATTGTGCATCATTCGCGTTAGCTTAACAATTCGTGTCTCAGAAGTATACCTAGTTGCCAGAGAGAGCCAAAAGAAAACGCGGTTAAGTTCAAATTCTATACCAAAAATGGTGCAAAACACTCATGAATGCCAAACAAACTTCACACGACAAAACACTATTTCTCATTTGACGAAACTCTGAGAAATAAAACTACTTTCATGAAATGGTAGAGTTCCTTTGGATTGGGATGTTCTGCAGTCCTCATCATTAAACCAATATATTCCTCAGTCACACTTCGTTATCGTTTGAGATGATGATTTGCGTTTCGGCAGCTGATCAGATTTGACAAATTCATTTCTCGTGGATGGAGGGATAATGTTTCGTAGGGATCGTAAAATGTTGTCACACCGCAAAGTTAGATCAGTTTAAAAAGACAAAAGGGGTCATGGTTTATTTCCACCAATGGATACGTCCCATGTACCCATGTGTCTTATGCCATGTCATAATCCTTTTAAACTATGTTTGTGTGATGTCGCAAAGGTAATACGACTTTTTCGACAAATTTTCCCATCCGATGAGTTCACAGTCGGCTAATGAAACGCACGCCATCGTTTGAGAAGGAAAAGGTCATTGGAATGTATTCAGGCAAAGGTGACGCCCTACAAAAAAACTAGTTTTCCAGATGTGAATTACTTCAAAAAGGCAGCCCCGAGATCAATGAAAAATTTGAAAAATGAAAAAAATCATAAATCATTGATATTTGTTCCACAGAGGGGTTGTGCAATCGAAATCACAAAAATAAAACCAGATTTTCTTTCACTCGACAACTTTCAAATCTTCAAAAGCGTAGGGGACGAAACATCTTCCGAAAGGAAACCAAGCCCAGAGCTATACTGTCAAAAACCACCGAAAATGTACAACATTATGTGCATGTTAACGACCCAACGTTTGCATATCATGCCACACAAAATCAACGGTGCTAGATCGTATTATAGGCACGATTTGCAAACTGATGCAACATCTCGGAAATCCTGCGGTACTCACTTCTAGTCTAGCATGATCATTGAGTGTGGCTGGCAACACTCGTTGCTACAAACAACAAATTAAATGGAAAAAATGTTTCTAAAACAATTTGCTAACATTGCATAAGTTCCACATGCTTTTACTTTGTTGGGCAAACACAAGTTTCCCCCTAAGGAAAAATACAATAGAACTTACACTACTATTTTAATTCAACTCACACCACATTTCAAAACATTGCTCAGATTATTCCACATCAGTGTCTTTGATTGATAACATAACAATTTGAACAAAACCAAGTTGAAACAGAGATATCGGAAAAATTGATTTGTACAGCTCAGGGAGTTTAAATAGCGGTTCATCATCGTGCACACTCTAAATATCGAAAACGTTTTTGACAAGTCACTTTCGTATCCTCTTCTTTGTAGTCCAAAACAAGACATGTCTCGCCGACGTATCTTTAAACTGGGAGTCGTTTTACAATGTTGTTTTTGATGTAGTCTACGTAAAAAATGGTTCTGAGCATCCTTTAAGAAATTTTCCGCCTTTTTAAAGATGCCAAAAACTATGCTTTGAAACATTTTAGTCTAATCAAACAGATACACCATGCAAAAAGATTTCAAGTCTGAGGAAAAAGTAGGTAAACATGTCTCGTTTTGGACTTCAAGAAAGTGACTTTTTAGCAGACGTTCATGTTTACGCGCTCTGTGTGGCGCCATTAGAGACTTTGTTGTGGATTGCAAAGTCAGAAGTTTAAATTCAACGCCTTCGAATGGCGTGGATTTCAATCTTTTTGATTCTGACTCTGATACGCGCCCTGCATTATTGGCTTGTATTCCTTTTTAGGCGGCGCTTTGCAATGTTCTTTCGAGAGATATGGCTTCACAGCCAGTTTTTAGGTTTCAGGTTTGAGCGTTCAAGAAGTGCGTGTTCCGCAGTGTTTGATTACACTATCACAATGTGGCTGTTACATTGCTTTTATATGCACGTGAACCGCAGCACGACTTGAGTTTTCTGTCCACGAATGGTGAATGTTAAACTAAAATTCTTTCACTTCATTTAATTTAGGTATCCTTGTTGTTTTTTAATTTGTAAAACAATAAAAAAAACATTATCATTTCGTTGTGTTACATGAAACATGAATTATTATACCAACAAAGTAGCGCGAAATAGAAACTCAAAAATGTGAAAATTCCGGAGCATTGAAAGTATTCGCATTTCCAAATGCTGCAAACATGAGGAATAAATATGTATATTCCTTGCATAACTTAAGATCATACACGGCTTTCCATAGCGAAATACAACAAAATTTAGAATTGAACACATTTTTCTGTGGCGAAATACCGGCGAATTTGAGATCAAACACGGTTTCTGCAGGTAAATAACACCTCACGTAACTTAAAATTTAAAGGCTGTGGCCAGCATATCACATGAATGAACCAATTAAAATAGACGAAACGACGATGAATTACAAAAATACAGAACGCTTGTCTTTTTAATCCAAAAACTGCCAAAGAAAAAGTGTTGGCCAAACGGCCGCTTGGCCTACACTTTTTTCGCGCCGTAACTCACCGAGTCACCTTTCTCGCCGCGTTCGCCTTTGATTCCAGGATAACCCTGTTACAAAAAGTAAGAAAAGAAGCTAATTTACAACAAAACACGAAATCTCTGCATAACTCTCGTATTTTGATAAAACGTCGGCGCTTTTGCAGTAAATTCGATGAAACTTCTTCATTGCTTCCATTTTGCTGAGAAAACAATAAAATGATCGAATTTTGGTCGTCTTGCAACAAAGTCAATGAAGATTCTGAATTCAGTTCAGTTTCTTAAACGAAAATATGGAAAATAGATACATTAAAGCATATAGAAATATTTTCTTGGACATGTACATTCATTTCATATTTTGTTAAATTAGAATAGTGGGTCGTTCGAAATAATTTTTTTCCGAAACTTCTGCATCATTGCCATTTTAAAAATCCATAAAAAGTGCCGATACTTTTTCAACGAATTGAAATACGTCTGCTTTCTTTAATTTTGTTGCTGCAATAAACAGATAGAACAGTTCCGCAATAATGTTTATGAAAGTTTTGTACCCGTATAACTTTCTTTCTTGGTGACAAAAAATGTGACAGCAGCTCTACGACAATCCATAACTTTCTTTCTTGGTGACAAAAAATGTGACAGCAGCTCTACGACAATCCATAACTTTCTTTCTTGGTGACAAAAAATGTGACAGCAGCTCTACGACAATCCATAACTTTCTTTCTTGGTGACAAAAAATGTGACAGCAGCTCTACGACAATCCATAACTTCCTTTCTTGGTGACAAAAAATGTGACAGCAGCTCTACGACAATCCATAACTTTCTTTCTTGGTGACAAAAATGTGACAGCAGCTCTACGACAATCCATAACTTCTTTCTTGGTGACAAAAAATGTGACAGCAGCTCTACGACAATCCATAACTTTCTTTCTTGGTGACAAAAAATGTGACAGCAGCTCTACGACAATCCATAACTTCCTTTCTTGGTGACAAAAAAATGTGACAGCAGCTCTACGACAATCTTCATGAGATTTCAGCACTAATTTCTTTTTTACTGAAAAAGGCAGAAAAATGGATAGTTTTGCAGTGACTTCATGAAGCTCCCGTGTTACTTTCATTTTGTGAGTGTGATGAGAAAAAATGGCTGTTCAGCAATAACTTTTTGAAACTTTTTGCGTCACTTTATATTCTGTTTAAAACAAATTGGGAAAAAGTAGGTAATTTTGCAATACTTTACGAAATTCCTGCATTACTTTCATTTTTGATGAAAAACTGAGAATAGTATGTAATTCTGCGAATACTTTCGATGAAACTTCTGTATTATTTTCAATAATTTTGTTTACGAATTCGTGAAGTCGGTATTTTGCCATAATTTCTCTGAAACTTCTGCACAGAAACTTCTGCATTGAAACTTCTCCTATGTACGAAGAATTTTGTAAGCGGTGTATGAAAAAACGTCGGACTTACTGGTGGTCCTGGAAGGCCTGGTGGACCCATTAGTCCTGTAAATAAACGAAAAAAACACTCTGGATTCCTCAGAAACACCGAAACCTGCAGATAAGGATTGTTAACAATCAAGGAACTGACACATCGCAGTTCTGTTTCACCGAACTATGCTGCAGCGGAGTGTGCGGACAAACTTGGCAATTCAATCAGAAGACAGATTCGCACCAAAGACAGAACGTCATTTCCCTCATGGTATTAAGAATAATGTTTCATTGCCATAAATGGTCGCGGTGGGAATGGTGATGACAATCTAACCTTATCGCTTGGTTGAATCTTTTATCTTGGCAGCCTTATGAAATCCTCACAAATTGCTTCCATGAAACAAACCAAATCCCGAAAAATGTAATTTGTGCACCAATGCACAGCCGATTTGTGGCAACCAACTGGCCCAGCCTCAGCAAATCATTCAGCCGAACTATCATTGCAAACTCAAATGGCATGAAAATCTTTGCCAAAGGAATTGCAAAAAATACGTTTTGGCCTTAACCTTACCCGGTGGTCCAATATCGCCGTATTCACCCTTCTCGCCTTTCGGTCCAGATTGGCCCTGTAGAGGAAAGAAGGATTTATAGGTACCTATCTGAATCTGAGTCAAGTTGCGTACAAGCTAAACGAGTTGTAAAAGGAAGAGCCTAATGTTTTATAATTTTTCCGCATTTTTGCCCGTGAACCGACTTTGCGTTAGATTGCATCTTTCCCCGTCGGTGTCAAACATATCCTTGATGGTATTGAATTAGGGCTTATTTGATACAGGCTTTTGTCATTGGCGCTGGTTATTTGTGACGCTTCATGATGTGCTAAAATAGAAAAATTATCACATTCTTCATGAAAATGGTGGAATCTCTGAATCTTGCGATCAAACATTACATGATAAACGAAGGACTCTTGTTTAAGGCGGCTACGCTTGCTGCAAAACTGAACGTGTGCTTTAACAGGTGATAAAAATACAAAACCTGAAAAAACCATGTTGTTGCATCTTGAACCGTTGTCATCAAAAATGGCCAGTAAAATCTTGGGGCAATAGCCTCTATACCTATTACCCGCATCTTGGGCATCTAAGAGGGCTCCTTGGGCAAATATAGCAGAGGCGTCTTTGATTCCGCGAAGTCACAGAAGCAAATGGTGGGAAATGAAAGCGTTTTGTATAGACGGTAAATTATTTCTTAAATTCCTGCCAGCAATTTATTCTAATTCGTATTTATGGATTTTGAATTTTTGAATCCTTTCCGGGACGGCTTTTTATAATTCCTGAAACCGAGTCTCATCTTATTGATTTGATTCCACTATTTTTAACATCATTTTTGACATTTTTCAATAATGTGTCTCCATCCCATTAGCAGAGCGCAAAAAGGAGTGTTGTGTAATGATGGGCGATGCCAGCTCAGTTCACAAAAAGCATCTGTAAACTTCGAGACTTCCCCAAAGCATCACCTTCACATTTATCACGAAATATCCTTTCTGTATCAAAAAAATATGGAAATCGCCGGACATATTCCAGATCTGAATGTCGATTGAGATCACAGTTCTCCGGCCAAAGCATGTCGAAATCGGGAAAATACTTTGTCGAATCCCTTTAGTTGCCTTTTCAGTAAATCTGTTAATAATTTCGAAGAAAGATCAAGATTTTTCATCTTTGTCGAAGACTGATTTTAATAGGGAATCCTCCACGACTTACGAGTCGAGTCACATTAGGAACAATCAGAAACGGTCATAGGAGTCCCTTCACAGAAAATTTCATTGGCGACCGTTCTGGAAACATCCGTGGCATTTGGGCAGTTTTTATTTGCATCTTGTTTATGATCACTTCGATCATCTCACTTCTTCGATTTGTCGATCGCATCGTCACAAAGCAAAGTGGCCTGATCCCAGTTATGTTTCCCTGAGGGTGCAGCATATTTTCACAGGGTTTTCCTTTGTTTATTCAGACCCCTTTTTCAGACTTGCCCACGTCGTTAACGCTACATGTACCAACTTAAAAAAAATTATTCGGTTACTTTAAGCAATCTTATCTGGGTAAAAGGTTTTCTAAATAGAAAGCCAAAGGCATACCGGTAATCCAGGTGGTCCCTAAAAACCTGAATAGAAAGCCAAAGTCATACCGGTAATCCAGGTGGTCCCTAAAAACCTGAATAGAAAGCCGAAGTCATACCGGTAATCCAGGTGGTCCCTAAAAACCTGAATAGAAAGCCAAAGTCATACCAGTAATCCAGGTGGTCCCTAAAAACCTGAATAGAAAGCCGAAGTCATACCGGTAATCCAGGTGGTCCCTAAAAACCTGAATAGAAAGCCAAAGTCATACCAGTAATCCAGGTGGTCCCTAAAAACCTGAATAGAAAGCCGAAGTCATGCCGGTAATCCAGGTGGTCCCTAAAAACCTGAATAGAAAGCCGAAGTCATACCGGTAATCCAGGTGGTCCCTAAAAACCTGAATAGAAAGCCGAAGTCATACCGGTAATCCACGTGGTCCCTAAAAACCTGAATAGAAAGCCGAAGTCATGCCGGTAATCCAGGTGGTCCCAAAAAACCTAAAAAGAAAGCCGAAGTCATACCGGTAATCCACGTGGTCCCTAAAAACCTGAATAGAAAGCCAAAGTCATACCAGTAATCCAGGTGGTCCCTAAAAACCTGAATAGAAAGCCGAAGTCATGCCGGTAATCCAGGTGGTCCCTAAAAACCTGAATAGAAAGCCGAAGTCATACCGGTAATCCAGGTGGTCCCTAAAAACCTGAATAGAAAGCCGAAGTCATACCGGTAATCCAGGTGGTCCCTAAAAACCTGAATAGAAAGCCGAAGTCATGCCGGTAATCCAGGTGGTCCCAAAAAACCTAAAAAGAAAGCCGAAGTCATACCGGTAATCCACGTGGTCCCTAAAAACCTGAATAGAAAGCCAAAGTCATACCAGTAATCCAGGTGGTCCCTAAAAACCTGAATAGAAAGCCGAAGTCATGCCGGTAATCCAGGTGGTCCCTAAAAACCTGAATAGAAAGCCGAAGTCATACCGGTAATCCAGGTGGTCCCTAAAAACCTGAATAGAAAGCCGAAGTCATACCAGTAATCCAGGTGGTCCCTAAAAACCTGAATAGAAAGCCGAAGTCATGCCGGTAATCCAGGTGGTCCCAAAAAACCTAAAAAGAAAGCCGAAGTCATACCGGTAATCCAGGTGGTCCCTAAAAACCTGAATAGAAAGCCGAAGTCATACCGGTAATCCAGGTGGTCCCTAAAAACCTGAATAGAAAGCCGAAGTCATGCCGGTAATCCAGGTGGTCCCAAAAAACCTAAAAAGAAAGCCAAAGTCATACCGGTAATCCAGGTGGTCCCTAAAAACCTGAATAGAAAGCCGAAGTCATACCGGTAATCCACGTGGTCCCTAAAAACCTGAATAGAAAGCCGAAGTCATACCGGTAATCCAGGTGGTCCCTAAAAACCTGAATAGAAAGCCAAAGTCATACCAGTAATCCAGGTGGTCCCTAAAAACCTGAATAGAAAGCCGAAGTCATGCCGGTAATCCAGGTGGTCCCTAAAAACCTGAATAGAAAGCCGAAGTCATACCGGTAATCCAGGTGGTCCCTAAAAACCTGAATAGAAAGCCGAAGTCATACCGGTAATCCACGTGGTCCCTAAAAACCTGAATAGAAAGCCGAAGTCATACCGGTAATCCAGGTGGTCCCTAAAAACCTGAATAGAAAGCCGAAGTCATACCGGTAATCCACGTGGTCCCTAAAAACCTGAATAGAAAGCCGAAGTCATACCGGTAATCCACGTGGTCCCTAAAAACCTGAATAGAAAGCCGAAGTCATGCCGGTAATCCAGGTGGTCCCAAAAAACCTAAAAAGAAAGCCGAAGTCATACCGGTAATCCTGGTGGTCCCTGTGGTCCAACTTCACCATCCTTTCCTGTCTCGCCAGGGTATCCTCTTGGACCTGGTTCGCCAAACGGACCTGCAAAACAGAATAATCTCATGAGGATTTTTTTCTATACTCTTTTTCGACACTCACATACGAATGCCTACTAATGCGTCCCCATGAACGTGGATTTCAGGACAAAATGCCCTGTGAGACCCAGCTGATCAGGTTTGTTAATCGAGATTTCGCTCAGTCTTGAGAGGAGACAGCAGTTGGATGCAGTGTTCATCGATTTTGAGAAGGCTTTTGATAGAGTTAATCAACAATTACTTTTGAAAACGCTGGCACATTAAGGGGTACTGCAAATGCTCTGATTCGTTCTCTCAATCCAAAACAGCACTCATCGAAGCTTCCGCCAAAAAATGCCAAAGGGTAAGGAAAATCTTCGGCGGTTCAGACCCGTCGGCATGTGAAAAACGTGTTAAAGGATATGGACGAGGCACAGACTACTCGTTACAGGGTGGGGAAGCCCCACTACGCCCGGTTTCCCTGAAATTTTGTCACTTTGAAAATGTCACTTTTTTCACGGAACAAGTGTGTAGGTACTTCGAATGGGATGCAATGCGATGCGAGATTTGCAAAT
>JASGXE010020457.1:0-32747 GCA_030068105.1 Sinentomon sp. SZTP_YWyxl
TTGACCAATGTCACTGTAAGAGCAAAATTTTCCCATGAAGCTAAAGTTGACCGCACTTATCTCTGGAAACATTATCTGCACATTTGTGGCTGTGTATCAGCAGTTTTTTTCATGTCAGCAGAATGTTAACATTTCCCTCCGTAAAAATGGTTCCCAAGTGAACCTTGCAAACCCTTGATTCCCAAAATTGGCCTTGAATTTTACAATTTTTTGGTAAAAACCTTGAAAACTGCCTCTACTAGCATTTGGTGAACCTGTTCTTGTTGATAGAATTGTCCTTTGAGGGACTCACATCTCTCGAACCTCCCGCCAGATCTCAGATGCTTGGAACCCTAAAGGTGGTACCACTGCTGACCCCACTTTTTTGGCCTGTGCTGCAGTCATGGGCACCTCTTTCTGTCACGAGAGAGCCTAGAAACCTTGGGAAAACCTGGAAAAAGTATTGAAACTGATTTTCCAAAATCGTTAGGAACCCTTATAATGTCATGTGAGATTGCTTCTTATGCACTGTTTGAGAAGAATCACAGTCTTTAAAACAGAAATTGGTGTTTGACATAAATTTGCTTTTATGATGGCAACAGATCAAGTTCATGGTCAAAATGAAACACAAAATGAAGGATGCGGTCAGGTGACGCCACCTGGCGGCATCCTTCATTTTGTGTTTCAAGTTCAGTAGACACTTTTCTGCCACTGTTATTGGTTATGGTTGCCCCGAAAATGCGCAGACTCGGTTTGCCTGTCGCAAAGTATCTGCAATTTTAAGAGACGTTGGGGTGGTTTTCAAGGTCTGAACAGCTTGCTCATTGCATGTGGGCCAGTTGCACTTGTGGCCGAACTGTATGGTCATTTTGTTGGAGTTTCCTTGTGCAGCAACTGCCGAGCTCCAATCTGCATGGTGGCGAAGGTTCAGCTCAGCCATCTCTACGGCCTAGCTTCTGTTAAAACACCCCTTAGATGAACCTGCTCACGATAATGTGGAATGCTTTTCTGATTGCTTGCCCCACTGTTGCCCTTTATTTTCTCGAGATGTCCCCATATGAAGTCCCAGAATTGCGATGTGATGTCCAAAAAATGCAAGACTGGGAAAAAATGTCCCCTCATATCTGGTCTGAGAAGCGACAACCATTTTTAGCACAGGGATTGGACAGGCTAAAATACGAAATTTCATTTTAAAACTGGGTGCTATTTGTATTGACTTTTCCATGTTGCCCACCCCGCAACAAAACTCACTTTAGTACTCCACTGACAGCTGGGTGAAAAAAATGCTGAGTGTCCTGACAGATGGCACTCGTTCACTATTCTTACGGACTGGTGACTCGTTTCTTCACTGGCATGGTGAAATGTTCACCATATTCGATTTTAAATGCCCACTCTGTTGACGGAATGGAATATTTTCGTGTTCAAAAAACTGGATTCATTGTCATTTTCTCCAGATCGAGTCCAATTCCTTTCCTTGGGTTGTTTTCAACCACAGCAGAAAAGAATTTCCTTGCTCGGAAAGTGCCACTGCTCTTTTCAGCCACTGCAGAAAGATATCACTGCAGAAAAGTGACTATTGATGGCACAAGGAAGTGGCCTCAAATGTATCATTATTATCTGGTGGACGAAAACTACAATCGACAGAATTTGTGATGTACCGATGTGTAATGTGCTGAGTATAGAACTTGAGATATCTTTGGTGCAGTTTAAGGGGGGTGTGCAGTTCAACGTAAAAATGTCAAATGAAGATTTTGGCCAAAAGTTGCATTTCTTGGATTTATTCTTCCCATGAATAATTTTCTGACGAAAAAAACTAGAGGTTAGAGGAGGATACTTTTTAATAACTAGAGGCAAAAAACTAGCGGTTCATATCTCAATCCATTTTCAATTGAGAGACATTTTTCGAGGAGCAGCTCAAAAGATATTTACTCTTTCTGCTCTTTTCGTAAAATTCTTGTCAATTGCGAATCAGTATTCACCTTTTTTTTAGACAAATTTTTTCCTACTTGTGTAGGTAGTTGGTTTTTCTTGTCAAAATTGGGTGATAGAGCCCGAATTTTGATGTTGTCAAACGGTTTCCACTTTTACTGCATTCTTCTACCAAGGTGCATCACTTCTAAAAAAAGTACTGGTCTCGTGAATAACCACTTGAAAAATTTTTGGGTCAGAAATAAAAAAAACTGGCTCTATCACCAAATTTTGGTACATTTTGAAGTAGATGGTGCAAACTAAAGTTTAATAAGTAATATCTTTTTAATACAGGAATCGTGCAAAATTCTGCCAAATTATTTTTCACCAAATGTGCAAAATTCGATTTCATTTATTCAATAAACACCAGAGTTAGTATTTTTGGGTTGCACCCCCTCTTTAACCAACTAAAAGCACCCAGAAATTGCATACCGTGAACCAAGGTGCAAACATGGATGCAGATTTTTATGGCGAATTTCAAAAAAAAAAAAAACAATGCCTGTGATCTGTGAAATTAATGTTTGATATCTGCATCATGATTTCGAGTCTGCATCACGATATAATATCGGCATCATGAAAGTGACTAAAATGCTGAACCTGCTTGTCCTGCTTGTCTTGCTTGTCCTGCTGGTAATGGCCAGGTTAGGGTTAGGCAGGGGTTAGGTGAGGTTAGTTTAGGTTAGGATAACCTAATCTAACTATAACCTAACCATTTGACCAGTACCAGCAGGACAAGCAGGTTTCCAGCAGGACAAGCAAGACAAGCAGGTTCAGCATTTTAGTCACACCCTGCATCATGATATGCTCTTATCATCATGTGATATCATTTCATAAAAAGTGCCTCATGGAAATTACTCTTGCAAGCAGGGACATACGAATACTGGAGGCATTTTGTTTCGCAGGGGAGCGAAGATCAAATCTGATGAAACTTGCAAATGTGAAATGTCAATTCAACTGACCGATCGATGCTTACCATTGCTGGATGAGGGAGTGAGATATTTGTCAAACTTTGAATTCTGTTGTCAATTTTTTGATTTTGTGACCAGAGGCTCTGGGGAAGCACATGTCTAGGTACTCCCATTCGGCATGTCCCTGCTTCTCAGTGATATTTAAATGAATCTGAAATCAAAATGAAAACTGAAATCAGTCTTGCACCCGAATTTTACACTTTCACTGCCTTTTTGTACCATGTTTCAGGGTTCCCACAGTCAGGGAAGGTCAGGAAATGCATCAAAAGATGAGCAGGAAATGCAAAAATATGTGCTAAAAGTCAGGGCGTGAAGGATCGGATGAGGACATGGGGACTTGTAAAAATATAAGCCTACAGATGAAGCATTGGCGATATCTGCATCCGTTACTTTTCACTCAGAATCGCTAGGGAAATGACATTACAAAAAGGTGTGGGAACCCTGCATATTTTTGTTGGCATTTATGATGCTGTTTAATTTGGTTCATTTGGTTTTTGAAGTTATTTTTTGGTATCCAACTGGCATGAACTATTGTATTTTTTTTCCTTTTGATTAAAAATAGGTAAATGTGTTTTAGTTATGGCAGGTTCGGCTCTGAATTTATTTCATGGTTTTGAAATCAGTTGAATTTTGTGTTCGTCTTCACTGAATAAATTGACGTATCATTTTTGCAAGTTGATGACGCAAAGCTGCAGCTGATAATTAACGTAAGTTCCATTTTATTCTTTTCAAAAATTGTTGTTTCCCTGAAGTGATTGTTGCCCTCTGGTTGTCTAAAACAATTTTTATTTGTCTTCAGTGCCACCTTTAAAGGGTGGAATGTCCCCGTTCCGGTGTCATTTTTTTTTTGGGTGGAGGAACCCCCTTCGAGTTTTAGATGGTGACTGTCCATCCAACTCAAACTCTTTGGCACTTGCAGGCTTCGAGTGGGTAGGTGGTGGAGAGGTGTGGTTAGCAGCACCATTTGTTTACCACCACTTACAGTTAGCGTTTCCTGGGCAGTGCGGAAATGGAGGCTTCCGTTTCTGAAACGGCCGGGCCTTAGCCCAGCCCAGGTTATCTCAAGTTCGGGTTGCGGCTTTTCATCGAAACCTCGTTTGCGATTCATCCCATCCCGGCTGTACCAGTTTTCCAACCTGCCTTGTTGATAGTTTTTCCTTGGCAGTTTTGTGTTTGCTTCCCTCGAGCAGTTTGCGGCTCCTGTTTTGTGGCCGCCCCTCATGAGCTTCACTTGGCCGTGGCAGCGACCAGTGCCTTGCTTCCACGGTTGACTCTCCTGGTACACGGCTGATTTGTCTCATCGGTTCAGCAGGCAGAAAATTTTCAGAAAAATAGAATTTTTGGCTTTGCAAACCACCTAATTCAATGGAATTTTTCCCACCAGCCATTTTATTAACACCTGCCAAATGAAAAAAAAGACAGGGTGTCCGCAAAAAGCAATATGCTCTTGCATACCCTCATCATTTTTCAGGATACCAAGTTCGTCGCTGCAACATCCAACTTGTCCCTGGATGTGACTGCTGTTTAACATGTTTCCTCCAGGTTCAGGTTGCACCATCCGTTTGCAACTTTTTCCCCCAGTCAACAGGCCCCAAGTTGCTGTGCAAAAGAAATTGTCAAACCCATAGGTGCCAGTGGCTGCTGATATTTCTTAATCCTTTTTTTGTCCATTGTACCAGATTTTCCTTTACCTTATCGCATTTGCAATTTTCTTTCAAAAAAGTTCCTTGTCCCCTTTCCAAGATGCTATCAATTTGTCTCAATTAATGATACCCTGGCAAAATTATAATCTTTACATCACAATTCTGCAAATGGCACTTATCATAAAGTCCACCTTTTTTTCTCTGGGGATGTTGTTCGATTTTTGCGGAATGCAGCTCCACCTTACCTGTTTCAGTGAACCACTCTATGACTGGCACTGGCGGCTGATTTAAAAACATTTCTTCCTGTTCATCATGTCAACAGTTCATGTCGTTGTTCTCACATCCAGCTGGATGGCGCACATTCCAATGGGTCTGGGAGAATGAGCTGTAAAAAGAGCGGACAAGCTCACCCGATCTGACTTCTGGCTGTGGGGCATTGTCAAAGAATGTGCCTGTGCACAGAAATCATGAACCATAGCCAAAATGCAGCAATGCATTTGGGATGCCATCACCGCAACCACATCAGACGTGCAGCTGGGCCATCTAGGCAACCTTTGACCGAGTACAAACCCGCATGAATGGCCACGGCTTGCAGAGGACACATTACAGTGACACCATGTGCACTTGAGAACGACCATCAGGAAAAAACAGTGAACAGTAACATGATTTGGGACCACCCTGTACTTGTTCCTGCAGAGTGTTTTTAATTCTTTGGCACTAAAAATGATGTTTTCCTGACTTGCTGCTCACAAAGTTGCTCAAATATACTGCAGGGTTGCATCAGTTTGCACTGGCAAGAACAGGTCCATATACTTTAAAAATAAGTATGGTCTGTCCAGTGTCTTGGCTCCCGCGGTGGTTCAGTGATCATGACAATGGCTCAACTTCTTCATTGATCACTTCCTGTTCCTCATCTCAGTCATCATTTACTCTTATACAGTCACCGTCATGGGTAATTGGATGATGAGAATGTAACCGCCTGTGGACATTACCTGTTTCAGAGTGTATTCAAAATCCCTTTGAAAATTTTTTGACTTGTTTGTGATTGGGATGTGTGCTGCTGAATCTCGCATGTTTGTTTTTACATGCTGCCTTTTTACCTTGTTTGTGGACTGCATAAATAACATTTGGTCTTCTTTTTTGCATTTGCAGCAAGAAGCATGGCTGAAGGCTCCTCCACCCGAGTTGTCATAGCAAACAGCAGACATTCACTCTTACTTGATGCTGTAAAGCTCATGAAATCACAGAAGGGTTGCGATGTGGAGGTGGTGTGCAGTGGAGGTTTTGTTGTTCACATGCATCAACTTATTGTAGCTAATATTAGGTCAGTGCATTTCCTTTTTGGTTGACTTGGCAGGGTTGCTATCCAAAATCCAAAACGGAATTTCCTGGATATTCCATGTCTTTTCCACTCCAGTTCAGATAGAGATGGGGCAAAGGGTACCGTGAGGCAAGTAGTTCCTGGATTTGGTCAAATGGGGCAAAATTCAAAATGGTTGAAATGGGGAAAAATTCAAAATGGTTCAAATGGGGCAAATGGATCCTGGAAACAAAATAATTTCCTGGGTTTTCAGGTCCTTTTCCATGCCAGTTCAGATATCGAGGATGGCAAATGGTTCCGTGTAGAAGGTGGCATACCCAAGGCTACCCAATATGTGACGGAAGTTCACCAGTCCACCTACACAGATTTCCAAGTGGCATGGACCCTGGCCGAGGGGTTGGGGTCAGCATTCCCCAAAAGCAAACACCTTTGATTGATTAGGAATATTCACTTTCTCTCCTTTTTGGCAATTTCCTGAATTTTCCCTGTGTACCAGGCTTTCCAGGTCCAAGTTTTTAAATATCTGGGTTTTGGGGGGATGGCAACCCAGCATGATGAATAATTTTTTGCAGCAATTTGTTTGAGTTTGAAATGTGATACCTCTCGCCATTTCTTGGGTTTTGATAAGTCCACAGGAGTTTTTGCCCACGTGCAATGAATTGCTTATTTTCTGGGCTGGAATTTTGTGGCATAAGTGCACTGTTTAAAAGGGAATTTTTCAGTAATTTTTAACCAATGCGGCTTTAGCGTTGTGCATGTGGCTGTTTTATGTGGAAATTCATGCCCCTGTGACGAAGAGAAGGCGGCCGATGGATGTTCACTCCTAAAGGGAGTTCGGAAGGAAAAACTTGATTTCCGATATGGACCACATCATTATATCAATGCATAATTTCATCGTTTCAATATCATTGGCTGCCAGTGAGAATCATCGAATTGTCATTCCCCACTGAATTTTTAATAAGAGTAAAAATCCCTGGACTCTTCTCTCCATCGCCAGTGTCAATATTGTCAGGTATGGATGATTGATACTGGAAATATAGGGTGAATCTGAAAGGTGTGTCGAAAATTTGTGAAATTGTTCTTCATCCAGTTTCCAACAAGAGTGAAAGAGTAATTTTTTTTGAAAAACGGGAATTTTTATGTGATTTTTGCTCATAAAAGTACCTCATTGTTGCCATAAAGGAGCGGAATTTTGATAAAACATCTCGCTTTCATTTGTGAGGCACTGTGTCTGCAAGTTTCATTAGTTTTGGGTGATTTTCATGATCGGATTCCCAAATTTTCCCGAATTGCCCCCATGCATTGTGCTTGGAGGCAATGCCCCTCGCACACCAAATGTATATTTGGATTTGTTTGACTTTTACCATGATTGGGTTTTCACATCAGTTCCCCTTGTTCCAATTTTAAGTGGGATTTTCACTTTGGCATGATGTCCCTTAATAACCAAAACTGAAAAAAGTTGTTATCCCTAGTGTACCTATTTTGGTATTCTTTTTTTACTTATTTATTTCATTGTTTAGTGATCACTTGCGGGATATTTTGGAAGATGTCAATTGCTGTCACCGTGAAACTCTGACTATCATTATGCCAGATATTTCAAAGGTGACTTTGAATCAACTAGTTCAGTTGCTGTTCTCCGGAGAGTTGCAGTGCTCAACGGCCGATTTCATCAAACTCTCGGAGCTGATGAATATTTTCAACATTAAAACAGATCCGCTAAAAACGTTTTGGCCGGGAAGTGTCGACCCAAACCAGATAAACATTGTACAGCTGCCATCAAATAGTCCCCTACCCATGCAAGATCACTTAACTGATGTGCGGAGTATCACAGATCGTACAACCAGTGTCCCTGGACAGTTATCTTATCAAATGATGGTTCCCCATCAAATTGGAAAAAGCATTCCTGGGCTTCAGCAGCAAAATTTTGGACAAGACCACACCAACCCTTTGGTATCAGAGGCTGGCCTTTCCATCAGGTTGTCGGAAATGGTAACCGTCAGGGCCGAGTTTTGCCCTGGAAAAAATTTTCAAAACAGGCCGTTAGCACTGCCTGGCAGCAATTATGCGTCTCCACGTCCGGGGTCATCCGGAAACATTTCAACGTCGTCGAATGTTTCCCTCCGGTCCATTGCTGAAGCTAGTCAGATTTGCGTGGTACCACCAGTCTCAATGGGCAACGATCCTCTGACAGTGGGTAGTCCTGGGATCCAACTTATCAACGATCATGGTAGATATGAGGGGACCTACGAAAATATTGTTCCCACAGCCAATATCAAGGTGGAGCCCCCTGAAGCTAGCAACGAAATTGAGCACATTGATTTGAGTACCATGTACAGCAGTGCCAATGATTTGGAGATTCTTCCAATTCAAATGCCTCATGACATCTTATCTTCTGGCATCAATTCTAATCCTGGAAATGAGATGCCAGTTCTTGATCAGGAAGCAGCCTTGGTGGAACCTATTGATATCAGCAAGGGTAAGGACTCGGTTTCATTTTCCACAGTTGGAATTTTCACATTTTCGCATTTCGGAACCTCACATCATATATTTATATTTTTTATGTTTCCAATTATTCACTTGGATAAATCTGATGCCATTATATTAGACAACCAAACGTTTTTTTGAAATTTACTTCAGGGCAAGCGTGGAAAAGCCGCATGGACTTTGGGGAGGGGACGTGGGACCACGGACCAGTAACGGCGGTCAGGGATGGACAAGGTAGGGTACCTTAGAGGGGGGGTAAGGAGGTCTACGACGGGGGGGGGGTAGGGCACCGAAATGCAGGGGGTCTGGGGGGCGGCAGCCCCCAGCATGGGGGGTCTGGGGGGCTGTGCCCCCCAGCGGGGGTCCAGGGGGCAGCGCCCCCGGCAGGGGGTTTGGGGGACAGCGTCCCCCAAAAGCTGAAGCTTTTTTGAAAAATTAGGGGTCCTCAGATGCCATTTTACGACATTTCAGGTCCTTTTTTCCTTATCCTGGAGGGTTTGCAGTCGCAATAGATGGAGCAAGGAAATAACTGTCAGACACGACTTTCTGGATGAGTTTTTTTTCATTTTACCATTTTCTGTAAATCAAAACAGAAAGTACAAAAGAAACAGAATGTAGCTATTGAAGTCCTGGGGTGTGCAGGGCACACACCAGGACTTCGGCCAAGGGTCCCCTCGGAAAAAGGCTAGGGGGTAACATCGGCCGAAGGTCGAGGTTACCCCCCCCCCTAGCCTTTTTCCAGCAGGGGAATCAAAACAGGAATTACAAAAGAAACAGAATGTTGCTATTGAAGTCCTTCCTGGTGTGTGCAGGACACGCAAGGACTTTGGCCAAAGGTACCCTTGGAAAAAGGATAGGGGGTAACCTGAGCCAAAGGCCGAGGTTACCCCCCCCCCTGGCCTTTTTCCGGCAGGGGAATCAAAAAGGAAGTAGGTACAAAAGAAACAGAATGTTGCTATTGAAGTCCTTCCTGGTGTGTTCAGGGCGCACACCAGGAAGGACTTTGACAGCAACATTCTAGGGTGGGGGGGGTGGGGGGGGGGTAACCTCGGCCAAAGGCAGAGGTTACCCCCCAAGCCTTTTTCCGGCAGGGGAATCAAAACAGAAAGTACAAAGAAACAATGTTACTCCTATTGAAGTCCTGGTGTGTGCCCTGCACACACACCAGGACTCTTTTCCCACCTTTTTCCGACGGTACCCTTGGCCTTCGGCCAAGGGTACCGTCGGAAAAAGGTTGGGGGGGTAACCTCGGCCGAAGGCCAGGGGGGGTAACCCCCCCTACCCCCCCCCCCTATGCTCAACCCTGACGGCGGTTGTGCCCTCCCAAAGATGCGTTGTGGGGAGGGGATCGGGGAGGGGGTGTTCCCCTCCCCAAAGGGGAAGAAATTTTAAAAAATATGGAAGCTCAAATGATACTCGAATGCTCAATTTCCAAAAACGGCAATTTCAAAATTGTGCAAAATGCAGAAATGAGCATTACAAAATGCACGATGGCAGGAAAGGACTTGATACGTTTAATTTCAATTCAAAGTATAATGCTCTCCTGTGCCTGACAAGTGTGTTGGCAGTTTCACGAACAATCATCTCGAACGCTCCTGAACCTTTTCCACCCCTGCAAAAATGTGAATTTCGACAAAATTATTGTAGGGACGAACACTCTCAGAAGAATATTAGGTGGGATACGTCCCCCTGTCCCCTCAGCTTTTGCGCCCCTGCTTCAGGGCTAGATGGCAAACCTGCTTCGTCACGCTCGGTTCATGCATAGAAAAGGTTCTGTGCCAATAATCCAGTATGCTGGCTGTTTGGGTTCGAATCACACTCGTGGGATTTTTCAAAAACAAAATCATTCCCCTGCCAATAAATGAAAGAAATGAAAGAAATGACAAACAAATCATGCAAAAAAAAAAGATATTAAGAAAAAATGAGATGGATACCAGCAGTTGCAGACCACAGGTAGGGATAGGTAGGGTGGGGAAGTTATGGCAGGTTGAATTTCTGTGGTTCTGCAAAGATTCTTGTCGCCTTCCCACCAATTTTTGTACCCTCTTTGCCAAATTATTCAATGCAGTCTTCCAACTGACAACCGTATGTACAGTGGCAGCTGAATTAATGTACCCATGCATGTGTTTTTCCCTTGAATTAAATGTTGCCTCCGAATTGTTTTACTTTCTTTTTATTCCTGAGCATGCGGTGGAAATTAAAGTGCCAAACTGCAACAAAGCGTTCTAGAGGTGTCAGATTTTGACCTCGGGTACAAAAGAGGATCATCAATTTCTGCAGCATGGAGTTTTTGCCAAAAATATGAACGGTCCTAATTTTTTACATGTATGAGAACATTAATTCCACCGCTGCTGTACTTCCCTTTAGTGCATTTCCAGTAGTTCAAAAGGCCGTCACATTTGCTGATGCATCTGTTTTGCTATTTTTGGTGAGGATGTTTTTCTATTCATTTTTCTTAGTGCTCGATCAACTTGGGCTATTTCCCTGAGAGCTCGATCAACTTAGGCAGGTGTGCTGCCAACTAAATCAACACTTGTGGACAGATATTTTTGAAGGGTGCGGTAATGACATTGTGCAAATGATTACAGTTATTTTTGCATTGGCACTTTTTACAATAAAGCAAGGTTATCGGTTTGATGACGAAATTAAAGGTGTCACAGAAGTGGAACTGGTAAAAAAAACCAGAAAAATTGAATGAAATTGTGGACAAAATGCTTGCCTTTCCTTTTTGATGGAGCCCTTGGAAACACTTTGACATCTTTGCCATCAGCCTGAGTGCAGCAATATTTTACCAGCATTCATTCCATTTACGATTGTCGATTGCTCTATTTGTATTTTGAAAAATTCTTTTTTTGAATCACTGCAATGAGCAAAAAATTTGATTCTCCCTTAAAAATTAAAAAAAATTCTTTCCTTGGCTCTCCTCGTAATTTGGAAAACACAAAGAAAGCCACTCGAAGCAAGGTAGAAGAGACATTCAGGGTAAACTCATCAACGCAGCCCTAAGAATCCAGTTAGAAATCCAGAGTTTTCACAAAAAAACCTGTAATTTAACTGATTTTGATGAAAAAAGCATTCACAAAGTGCACCACAAAGATTTTCATGAATGATGAGTTACATGCCTGATTCCAACCAGAACATTCGCCAAATCATCCATAGAAGTTGATGATCCTGTTTTTCCAGATTTAAAAAAAACAAAAAATGTGAATCATTAACCTTTGTCGTGTTACTTCACGGTCAAGCTTGACCAGATGCTGCGATCCAAATTTCGTAAAGTTACTCTCAGCAGAGAGATCACGATGGAGGTAACGTTAACTCCGAGTTGGAGGTAATTTTTATTCCATTTACTCCAATGTGAAAAAATTAACTACCTCGGCAAGGGAGCACTACTCGGTGATGATTGGCCTGAAAATCAGGATCAAGTTGCAACCCTGATTGTGACAAACCACTCTAAACCTAGATAAATTTCGTGCGTTGGCCCACCACAAACTTTTAAAATGTTTTGCTAATTTTGGTACCTCTTTCGTTTCAGTGTCAGTACCGAAAAAGAAAAGGATCCGAAGTGAAAAGGGACGATCGCGTAAAAGTGGTCTTGTCAAAATCCAAAGGCCCAAGAAAAAGCAAGCTGCCTCCAGAAAACAGCCAGCGAGGGCTGGAGCTCTGACTGAAGCCAGTGCAAATGATGCTGGGAACAATGCCAAACAAGGGGCTCATGATGAAGTTACCGACAAACCCGTTCAAAATGGACTTTCTGATGGTGTCAAATGGTTCAATTGCCATGAGTGTGGTTACCGAAGCGAGCAACGGAGCAGTCTGTTTAAGCATCTCAAGTTGCATTCATCGCCTCAGTTGCTTAGTAAAGGGACCGCACAAATCACAGACACGAAGACTAAGAAATCTAAACATTACTTCCGATGTGTACGGTGCAAGTTTTCAACGGCTGCGAGGTCAAAGTTCATCGCTCATAGACAGGTGCATTCGAAAGGATCGACAAAGGAAGATCTCTCTGCAGATGCCTCAAGAAACAGAAGCTTGAAACAGCTGCGTGCGGCCCAGAAGTATTTTGCAATTCATAACCGTAAGCAGAGCAAGCCCTTCGCATGCAGATTTTGCGTTCTGCAGTTCTGGAATCTTGAAAATTTCTTGGAACACGAAAGGAACCACTTGGCACAAGGATGCAAAGGGTGCCATTTCCGAACAACGATGAGAACGAACTAGTCGAACACTTCAAGCATCACGAGGTTAAGAAGCATCCCAAGACAACTAACAATTGTAAATTTTGCGACTACACGGTTTTATCAGGCAAGTCATTTCTCATGCATTGTTTCAATCAGCACCCCGAAAAGGCGAGTACATGTCCGATGTGTGATTTCCAGTATTTCCGTGCCTTTGACATCAAGCATCACATGAAGATTCACAATGGGAAGTGAATTTCATCACTCTCAATTAGTGAATTTACGAGCTTCACTCAAGTCAATCTTACTGGAAACATTGTGGTGAACATAAATCCTGGATCGACAGCTTAAGTGAAATGTTTGCATTCATTTTCAGTCTCCTATTTTCCGTCTCCTACCCACGTTACTCATAGTCACTATGACACCTTTTTTGTAGCGTGTCACATCTGGCAAATGACTGGTGATCATGATGCAATATCCTTACTCCTACAACTCACAAGACAATCTGGGGCTCTCTCTCTTACTTGGTCAAAAAGTGTGAAATGAGTATGTTGTCATTATGTATGCTTGTTTGCTCTTTCTTTTTGGGGGAGTCCCACCCCATCATAGTTATAGTTATGGTGTTTTTGACAAAAAAATGGGGTTTCTCAATTGTCGTGGCCTTTGTTAATTTAGGTGTGTAGAATCCAAAAATGCGTCAGAATCCAAGTTAGGTGCCTCCTTCACGGCTAAAATGCTTGCGATGTTGCTGTGGAAGTTGTTAACAAACACAATTACGTTACCTATTTTGCTGTTTTTCTTCGCTTTCATTTTCACAAGCTTTTTCCTTGTTCTAAATAGTTTTTCACAGGCTATGCTAGGGTTTAGAAAGGTGCAATTTGGCATGCTGGCTACAAAATCATGCTGAAGGCCGTGACAAACTTGGGTTTTTAGTTTTTTGACTCAGTGTTGGTGTCAAATGAAAATGAATATGAAAATGAATATTGCCCAATAAACTTTTACCGTTTCTATGAAATAAGACCGAAAACCGCCACAAGGGGCCAGAAATAACAAAACCCGAGTCTGTCGTGCACTTTGGCATATCTTTCTGAGTAGGAATTGACTCGGAACAAATGCAGCGTGAGTCACCTTGAATGTTGGTTTTTTTCGATCGCAATTTCCGCAAAAAACGAGCTATCTCCATAACCGCCCCTTGCACCCCTTCAGACACCCCCAAATGTGGCTTCACCGAATCGCAAGAAGACTGAAGTCTCAGGCCCCATCATCCGAGACACGAAGAACGCACGCCTGCTGAAAAAACGCCCCTCCAACCTCTCTCCCCTTCCCGCAGAAAACCACCCCAAAAACGGAAGCCAAGAGATGGATTTGAGTCGGATCACTTCTGGTGCCTTCAGATCAAGGAAATGAACAACTTTGTAATTTAAACCATGCATCTCCGAAGCACAGTTCCGGAGATAATGCGTAGCATAGAAAACAACTCTAACTACCCTTCCCCAAAAAGGACGTAGGGGTGTTAATTTGGGAGAACCCGATGGAATCAAACGAAGCATAAGAGAACCAGGCTCCAAAACCTCCGTTGCACCACAATAATTATTGTAGGTGTAGCCGTTTTCGCGAAAATTGCGATCGAAAAAAACCAACATTCCTGGTGACTCACCCTGTATAGCGATCGAAAAAACCAACATTCCAATTTCCAGGTGTCTCTCCCTGTATATGAGTGCCTCTTGCCGGGAAGCTATCGTTTTTGCAGTCTCCAAAGCTGATGTCAAAGGTCAATAACTCAGAGGGACCTGGACCTCAATGTTTGCCAAAATTTTTTGAATCGGTGCAAAAGGCATATTTTCTTAGGGTGGGACTCCACTTTAATTCCGTTTAAAGTATTTTTTTTTCTCATTTTGGTGCACCTGAGTTCTAAGCTACTGGAATTGGAAACAGAATTATGGGACAACCTGTGTGTTGCATTCATTGTAATCTGTTAACTAAGTTTACGTTCCTACGTTCATTTTTCTGGAATCTCTAGTTTGGAAACCGATTGGCATGGGATGTGGTGTATTTTTCTTCGCAAATTTCTCTGGGGGTCAATCAGTGCTATGGGATTTACTGCCACCTCATGGTTGTTTCGAAAGCCCCAAGAAAAAATCTATTGTGTTTGATACAATCATCTTATTAAATCAGGATGCACACTGCAAAGTGAAAACATAAATTTTGTGATTTTGCACATTGCGATTTTATTATTATTTTTTCTTATGGTGTAGGTATCCAAGTTTGCTTATCACTATGGTGAAAGCTATTTTGAGACAGCTTCATTGGCTTAACAAAAGTAATGTGTGAAATCATTAGTGGATGTGTGCCTAGAAATTCGAATTCACGTTTGTTTCGAAATTTACTTTTTGAAATCAGCTTTTGCTGAATCACATGTGGACTTCCCATATGCATGAAAGCAAAAAAGTCGTAACACAATTTGACCACACGAACCACACATACATGAAAACAACTAGGCAGGCAGCATGCAGTTTTTCAGCCAAAATGCTGAGTTCAATGAAATGCATTAAATAGCTGAGGCAGATGTAAAAGTGCACAATAATTGAATGGAACGAAATAAAAAATGTCTCCACTAGTGACTACCTAGTTAGTTGGCAATTTGCATCCAGATTTATGTTTGCAGGATTGGGATACTTTTGCTTTTGCGATCACTGTTATGACATTGTCTCTTGTAGCAAAATAAACACAAATCCTGAACTTCCTGAACAGGAGGTACTTGTACCGTTGGCAGGTAATTGGTTTACCTGCCAGGGTAAGGGGTCCATTTTGTACTCGCAAGAAAAGTTCGCTAGCGTAATTCTGTCCCACTCTATTTTCCAAACAAAATGGCAGCACGTACACAGGTCGATTTGCAAGAACAGTTCTGTCCCACCACACTTTCGGTTTATCAGTTGAGATAAAGCATTGGGCGATATCAAATCCTGCTGAGAAGCAGCATGCAGCGAATGACTCACTTTTGGTCCTCTTTTCTCTCTTCGCCTGTTTTGATTGGAGGGTTTTTTTTCGGCTGCGTTCCAGAAAATGTTGCAGTTCGGAATCCGGCCGACATTCCAAAAAATGCTGGTCTGAATGAATTTTCACACATGCTCAAGTCGCCTAAATAGGATAGGAAATTAGGCTAGATTAGGTTTGGGTAAGTTTTTTGGTTTTTCACAGAGCAAGGGTGCCAACTAGTCCAGTCCAATATCAGCAGGTATTCCGAACTACTACCCCCAAAACCTGTGTGACAAAGTTTGATGATTGAGGCGAAAGGTGGAGGCCGGCCTCAGAAACCCCAGTCATTCCCACCCTGTGAAAGTTCCACAGCTAAGGTTTTTCTTTTTGGTTGGGATATCGAGAGGTATTGAGTGGTTTGGGCTGGAGGTCCCATAATCGGCAGGTGTGCTGCTGTGTAGTGTCATCGTCATCGTTAAGTCTGCTTACGAGTATTTAATTGTTCCTAGTGAATGTTCGTAACTTGCTTTTATCTGCATCTGTCCATTTTGTAAATTGCCATTTCTGTTAAATCTTGGTGTTTTTGCTGAGTTTCCTCAGATGCTGGATGCACGGGGAGATGCCAATGAATCAGTTCGATGCCTTTTTAAAACAGTGCATCAGGTATTCATTTAGCAAAATATCATTAAGGTCTTTACGTCCATACCAGACTTCTGTCAACATTTCCACTTGTAAATCACCTGTTTTGCAACTGTCATTCGTAAAAGCACTATTTTGGTAGTTCCTTTTTATTTGCTGCATGAGGTTGTGTTTTTTTAACTTATTTTATTTTTGCTGTTTTTGTCCGTTTGCAAGGTGTTTTTTTTATTCTTTACCATTGTTCGAAATGTTTGAAAATCTGTCACTCTGGATGAGAAAGTCTTTGTTAGTCTCGTGTTACACAGAATGGCTCAGAAGCGTGTGGATTTTCCTATGCATTAGTGAACATGCAAACCACAGGGTTCCTCGCCTTGCCATTGATGATGAGATATGATCCGTTCGAGGTATAAATTTAAGTCTCAGGTGTGATCCGTTGTGAGGTGTAAATTTGAGCCTCAGTCCGACATCCGGAGTAGGCAGTTATCGGCAACATTAGGCACTCTCATCGACATCCCAGAGACAAGATCTTTTGTTATAGATGATCTTCAGATGCTTTCGTGAAGTTTCTCGACCAAGTTTCATATTGTGATTAGGCCATATTTTGCGATTTTTCTGAGGCTTGTCTTCTGATACCATTCCTTTATTGAGCCTGAAAACCATTGTTTTTGCATCAGAAGCTTCGAATTTCTTTCGAATGCTTGCTCCTCAGTGAGAAGGGCCCCAAAATTATGCTTGAAAACAATGTTTGGGTATGGGTGCTCTTGTTGGTCATAGAATTGAGGATTGTTGATGCATGGCATGGCATTCCTCTGGAGGCCTGACTTCAGCCGTGAATGGAGCATATATCGACGCTGCACGAGAATCAGCAGATTTCTAGTGCACACATCTGTGAGGAATAATGCGACAGCGTGAAAAGATGGAAAATTTTTTACTTTTTGGAATCCTCCCATTTTGAACCCCTTCCCAAGGAGAACAAGTAAATTTCCTCGCTGTGACTCCAATGGTCTGCTAGATGATAATAAGGCTTCAAATATCGCTTGTCTGAATTTTTTTGCTAACTTGTTTTGTAGTTTTTCTAAAAACCATCTTTTTGCTGCTTCGTGTTTTTTCTCTGGATGGGGAAGAGCAGAAAGAATTTTGTTCAGGCATCATGATGGAACTCTGAAAAATTCACATTTTGAAATTCTGATATGAGATTCGATCGTGCAAATAGTGTATTTCTCCTTATTCATCCAGAGTGCAGTTTTTCTCCTGGGGGAAAAATTCTAAATATCTAAAATCTGAGTTTCAGTGAGGGAAGACACCATTTGACTGCAGTTTGGAGCAAACTGGACATCTCTTACCCTTCTCATTTCTTAGAAAAGCAGCATCCTTCAGAAATTGTGAGACATCGAAAAATAGAAATATTGAAGCTTTTGAAGCTCAAAACTTCATGAACTTGGCATGCTGAAAAATTCTACAATATTAAAAGCCCTGTGTTGGAAATTGTTTTCCTTAAAGGTGCACAATATGTAGTTATGCCAAAGCAGAAAAACCAGAATTGTTCTTTTCTGAATTCGAAAATTTGGAAAAAACAGCCAAAAGAGGGCGTCATGCAAACAGTCATTCCGGATGAAAAAGTGCCACCCCACCAGTTGAATGTATTTGAAACCAATGAAATGGGGATCTGCAGGCTGTGCCAACTCGTCGCATTTCACTATGCGCTGTGGGCGGCATGCGCTAACGTTTTTTGTTTTGCTTATCATTAGGCGGATGGGCGAGAGGCAAGCAAGCGGCTACCTTTTGTGTTCCTTGCGACATTTCTGGTCCAACAACCAAGAATTCGAGTGCAGGGAAGCATTTCATTCATTCGAGCTAAGATTTCACCAAATCCATCAATCAGATGTCTAGAGAATGCCTCTTTCATTCAACCCACCAAAATCTCTTCCGAAGCTGTTTATGAGGCTCCAACTTTGCTGGAGAAGAGAAGTTTGTTGTAAATGAAACAGTTCAATTGGCAGCTGTATACTTCGTAAAAAAATTAACAACCTATTAACAAAATCTGACGACCTTCATACCATTTCCTCGACTGCAACTCGATTATTTGAATATGCATGCGACTTTTTAATTGATTGTTTTTGTTGGTATTACTTATTAGTCATTCAATTGATTTTTTTGTTTGTATTTAGTCATTCAAGACTGCTGAAACAAGATTGGCGAGTGTGCAAAAATGATATAGGCCAATGTTGAGTAGACCCATGGCGCATAATTTTTTTTTCCAATCCATTTACGCGGACCAGGAGCTCGCAACAGCCAATCACGTCGTCTCAAATTGTGACGTCAATTTTTGGGATTTTTGCATTGCCACCGCTTTTTGCCATTTGGCATGTTTGCCACCGCTTCGCAACTCTTTCTTGGGTTGCAATAGGGTTAGGTTAGGTTAGGTTAGGTCAGGTTAGATTTGGTTAAGTTAGGTTTTGAAAATTGGATGTTGAAATTGGCTGGAATTCCCAACAACCAATCAGACGCGCATGCGGAAGTGGATTGGAAAAACAAATACGCACCCATGGCCATATCCTCACTGTCAACTGTGCAATGTCAAAATTTTAAAGGTGGCATGGTCATTTAAAATTACAAAGGGTCCAAAGTTCCGAAGGGGTTAGGACAAAGCCCATTGTTAAGACTTTTGTTTCCGATTTAAAATGATAAGTTTTACAGTCCCAAACTTGTTGCATAGCGCAAAAGCAAATATCAGGAAACATTAAAATACAGGAAAATGACCAACGTCCTTTTCCGTCCGTTTGGAGAAATGCAACGTTGCGCTCCCTCTTCGTGGAGCTTCATCAGGCGAGCACCAAAGATTCACTGGGAACACAAACGGCCGTATTCTCCATTGCAACTTACCCTCAGGTTAAACTCATTACCCAATTCAATGGATAGATTTGTGTTGCGAAAATTTAGTTTCTATGCACAGCGCTTATTCCTTTTCCATTGTTACGAAAAATGCATCCGTCTGTTGAATTGGTTATTGAGTTCAACCTGAGGGTGAGTTGCAATGGGGAATACGACCGAAAAAACAGAATCTGGAAACTTGATATTAAAGCTACTGCTGGTTCATTTTTTTCTGCAAAGATGATGGAGCATCATTCTCGAATAGGCGAGATTTGCAGATGTTTGTTTTTGAGTGAAATCACCTTTTTGGTTGACATTTTAATATCGTAATTGGGGTGTTTTGGCCCACCTTTTTATCAACTTTTGTGGCAGTTTTTTTTTTTGCAAAAAGGTCACAGTCACTGATTTGTAAATTTTAAATTCTTCGTATTTTTTTTTCATGATTATAACTGTGTTTCTCACGCACAAATTCTAACGTTTTTTTCTTCTTGGGTAAGAGATTTTGTTGCGAGCTCTTGATGTCATGCAAAACGATTCTCAATGAAGAAAAAGGTACTAAATTTGACTGGTGCAAACTGGATGATCATCCAGTTTGTATGACAACCAATCACACCTGGTATTTTGGTTTTTTGCCACTCCCTTTGTCTATGACTCCTGAGACTGGCCCAGCTGGAAGTGGCAATTCTCCTTTGTAGCATCCAAAGTGGGCCTGTCCGGTGCTATGAGTGAATGGACCTCACGATCCTCATACATGCCCCTGGCTTTGAACAGAGAGGAATTCCGTATTCCAGGTGTGACCATCATCCAATAGGAGTTTATCCACGGAAATATGCACCATGGTTAAAGAAAAAAAAATCTCCAAAAAATGAAGGATAGACCAGTTATTTTTTTCAGCACCCTTGAGAGCAGATCTGTTGCATGGTTTCTTGCATTGATTTCTTCCACAAAGACAATAAAGGATAGATGCCATTTTCTGCTGGCTGATGCTGGGCTCAGTGGAGGTCATCATCACTTTCATTGTAATTTTTTTGTTTTGAAAGTTGAAAACATGGAGAATAGGGTTTCGGACTTTCGAGATGTCTTTCAAGCTAAATTTCTCACCTTTACAATGTCCTGTATGTCCTATTTCATAATTTTTGAAGGTGCTGGTACCCCTGTTGAATTATCAGACTCGAGCTCCAGAAATTGCCTCTAGCAGACTGCATAAGATGGTGATGGCACATTGCTTCTTCATATCTACCTGGCATCTGACAGATGCAAGATGTTGACCAAAAAAAAATGAGAATAATTTTTGTAACAGAGAAATTGAATCTGTTCCACGAGGCATGAGTGATGACCGTAAAAACTAGAAAGCCCCATCTGCCATCCAACACCGAAATGAAGTTACGCAACCCTGCACGGTTTGGCAAATAAACGTGCTGCGCTTCCTTTCTTCTCTTCTTTGTTGGACAAGATCTCCACCCACTCATCCGGACAGGCCACCTCCCCTCCCTCTACTTGATCTTGTAGTTTCCTGTCCGTCCGTTTGTCAGCCAACAGGCACCCGTCACCTTGTTTTTGTCGGCATTCTGGGATGCAAGTCTGTTGCTTTTCACACGAAAACGGTTCCACTCTGAAAGCCAACCTGTTCCACAGACTGCGAGGACTCAGCTTGGCTCCTGTTGCAGTGATGCCCTGCTTGAATAGACAGAGCTGAGGATTCACAGACACGTTTTTGAACAATTTCAAACAGAAATTGTCATGCTGAGTCCTCATCGTTTTTGGACTGCTCCAATCTGTCTGGACTCCTCCCAATGTATTTCTCCATTGTTCCTGCCTGGCAACCATTACATCGCCCAAGGTATGATTGGATCTCTTGCTGTTTTTACCCAATCGATGAAATACTGACGGAAACACTGTATTCCATCGAAACTGACTTAAAATGTTTCATTCTGCGAGCACATAAAATATCAATAAAATACAGATTTTAAGAATGTTAAGAAATGATCTTGTATTTCACAGAACTACACACTTCAGGAGATAAAAAATGTGCAAATGCATGAATGTCAATGAAAAATCTTAAAAGTTTTTTAGTGATGATAGAAGTATTTTGGTAATATCAAGTTTTAGCAAAAGTATAAAAAGATTCAAGCTGCTTTGAATTAATGACATATTTTGATAAAAACAGCAAAAAATGCATGACTTAAAATTAAAAGCATCAAATTGTGTTGCTTGTACGATAAACTTGTGAAGGAATAAGGGGGTGAATTTGTTATCGAGAGGGTGGCAAAAACCACAAAGGCCTGAAAAACCCTGGATACATTTGCCGTCCACCTACAAGGGGCTAGTAAAATCCATTTAACAAAAAATTCATTGGAAGAACGTGTTACCTGGATGGGCAGAAACCCGACTTGCAAAAATCCATCGACGCATTCTGCCATTTTTCCAGGGTAGGTGGACCAAAGCATTGAACAAGCTCAAAATTCTGCAGGAGCACTCCTTGCAGACATCACCACACCCTCCCACCTCGCGGTTAATCTCTGTCCAAAAATAATTTGGAGCTGCATTGCATCACCAATAATGTTGGGATGGGACATACGAAGGGTGTTCAATAATTATTGTCCCTGATATAGTTCCAGTGGGGCTAGACAGTTGAAACTTGGCACACAGATCGCACAGTTGTGCCACTGTGCAAGGTTTCTAACTACAGATGGCTTAAGGTGTGTGCCAAGTTTCAACTGTCTCGTCCCACTGGAACTATATCAGGGACAATAATTATTGAACAACCCTCGTACAGGTTCGGAGTGAACGACATTTCAATCCACAGAATTCAACAAGACTGTCTGTCGACGGGGAAGTGGCCTGACATTATTTCATGTTTGTGCTTCAAAAAAGGAAATGGAAGGACACCGCATGTGAGCAGACCACATGTTACCAGAATCGGCAGAATCTCCCGTGCCACTGAAAGGCCCTAGTTCGGTTACGCCTGCACCGGAGATCCGTATGGCTTCCCCAGTTTATTACAGTTCGGTTCCGATCCTGTGAATACCCTTGGCACATTTCTGCTGGTTTAGTATCAGCAGTGAAGTTTGATTTTGGCAGACCAATTTTTTGTATCTCAAATGACACACTCCAGTGTTTCAAGTTATTAACTTAACAAGAAGAAAAACCAAGCCCTTGCAAGATTGTCATTTCCCCACCCTGTTTCACTGAGGAACACAGACCTTTGGCATCATTGCAAAGTTTTCTTGAGGACATTGCACAACACAACTGCCATTTTGAACAGACAAAAAATTTAAGAAATGACAGTCACCTATTCCGATCACCATACCTCGTCAGATTACGTCATCATCAAGCAATGAGGTTATGAGATGACAAAATCCATTCAATTATTGTTCTTTCTCAAATCTATTGTTGTTTGGCAGAGATGTAACGAATAAAAGAACGATGGCAAAATGACTAGAAGTCTGAAAAGTAAAAAGAATACTGAAGGTTTACAACAAAGTATTACAAGAAAAGTGTGGACAGTTAATTTTAAAGAAAGATGCAGACAAAAATTAAACTTGGCAGGTTAGGAACATTGCAAAAACAGACTTGTAAGAAAGCAGAAAGCTGAAAAAATAAGCATCAATACCCTGCATTTACAAAAAACCACATGGTTGTGTGTTGGGGCAGTAAATAGCTGACAAATGAACGGATGATGCCTTCAAAGCATCGGTGCTTCCGTCAAATATCCAGGCTTGTTTCACAGCCAATCCGGACCGAAGCTCTATGCAGATTGCCCTGCATGGGCTCATATCACGTCATGATGTTATTGTCAACCAGACCAAAAACCATTTTTGGTCTGGTTGACAATAACATCATGTGAGCTGACAAATGGTTCCGAAACTTGCAGAAGGCATTATGAAGTAATGAATAGCTGGTACTGTACTCTCTTTAATTGTGTCAGGTGAATACAGCACCAGCTTTCCATTCATTACCCCGTAAGCAGCGGTCCAGTTAGTTTCCATTAGGGATGTTATGCCCATCACCAGATTTGAGATTCTCTTGAAAATTTCGGCTATAATTGCGTAAGCGTCGCTCCATGCATCTTAGTGAAATTGTAGATTATTTGGTTTTTTCTTGACATGGAGTGTATTATTAAATTTGGATTATTTGTTTTTATAGAGACATGGAGAGTGGATAATAATTGCACCACAAGTTCCACTCTTTCTGTCACAAAATGAAATAAAAAGAGCCTTTCAAAAACCAAAACACTGCAATAAAAACACAGCCCCGAATTTCATGGAAAATCTAACAGAAAATAGACAAATGACTTTTCAGGTGCCAAGTAAGAGGAAGCCTGTCCATGACTTGAGGCTTCCAAATCAAAATCCTGGCTTTTGTCAGGCGAATGGTGTTTCTCAAAACAAATGCATATCAGATCTTTGGGAGATAGTTCTTCCTCCAAAATGGAATAACTGTTTGGTGGATAAGTCAAAAGTCAATGGTGGAAAAGTCAAAAGGAGTCGGAACCATCGGGGTTGGTTGCAACTGACACAAGTATTGCATTTATGCACACCATTGCAAACACCGTGAACATAAGAACATCAATGATGAATTGAAACCAACAAATCCGGACAAATTTTCCACCCTGCCACGAAAAATCTTGCTTGCACTCTTTGCGGGTGAGTTTGACATTTTCCTGTCCTACGCAGCTGCAACATAATATTCTAAGTTTTATTTGTCCCAATCCTCACAGAGCATGACCATATCTACGTGATAGCAGGCAGCATGATGAATCCAGAAATGTTACAGGTAAACGAAGGGGTACCCCGGACCCCCAAAATAAAGTGTTTTTAAATCACTTGCAACAGCATTTTGGCTTTTGCATGGTTGTTTCGTCACTTCTGGAGAAATGTTTCAGGCCAAACAGACTTGTTTCAGGCCCCCAAGTTTGGGGGGTTATGGTGGATTAACCCCCTTGTTCTAGCTAGGGTAGTGAAACTGTGTGTGGCTCCTATGTGGAGACCACTTCTTTATTGTTGGATCTTGAAATCCCACTTTGTCGCAGAGTTACGGGTCGAGAATACAGCTTAGCGGTGTTAGCATAATGACCTTCTGTGGTTTATTCCTGGTACAGCCATGTTCTAGTAATTTTTTGAGATAATGATTCCTGGAATTCTGTCTCAAAATTTCACCCTTTTATCTCCAACCGTTTCGGAGATCTATTCTTTTGAATTTAGACCAAAGGTGAAAAAATGCATTTTTAAATGACTTGATAAAAAGTTGAAGCACTGAATACCAGATATGAGGTGCATCAGCAGGCTACGGCTAAAATGCTAACTTCACTGCAAATTGCCCGATCAAAAACCCTTGACTTTTTGGAAAGAGAAAACATCCACTGCGAGGCCCAACTGGATTCATAAAAGATAATATTTTGATAAAAATTAAAGGATTTCAGGGGGGTTTCAACATCAGAAGAACTGGTCAGTCATCCAGATAAGAGTTCTCGTCTGGATAAGGGTTCATTCTTGATTATCCCAGCAAGTTTCTTGCTAGCCTCCAAAAGGATACAAAGCAAGTAAAAGGTGTCTAAAATTAGTAAAGGCAAAAAACGCCGACCCAATTGACAAAATTTGGACCAGGAACAAAATGCACGACAACAACGTGAATGTTTTAGCCTGTCACAAAATAATAGCCAAAGCAAAAAATTAAAACACAAGACGAGAAAAAGAAGCAAACAAGGTTGACTTGCACAATCGCAGCACAAATTGGCTGAAAAACATCGCGTGGATGGCTCATTGCAGCATTTTAAGTTCAAAATTCTTTGAAAACTGGACATCAGGAACCCATAATCCTGCCGATTATACGTATCATTGTAACTAATTTGTTGCTTGATAAAAATCTTATATCATGTCCCACACTTGCCCACTGTAATTCAAATTTTGTTATTGTTTAGTGCATGAGCCAAATCACCGCAGGCAGATGCTACTGGTCAACTACTTTCCTATTCCTATTCGTGTCTTTTTATCCTTCTGACCAGACTAAGGTGTGTGGAGATGCAAGTTTTGCCAGAGTCAGTTTCAAGCAACGTCACCAAACGATAAAGCCGTCAGAATTTCAAGATTTAAAAACATGTTGAAGATCCCCAAATGTCGTGTGTATTTAGAGCTTGTGATGCCAGTGCTGAAAGAGAATTCAGTGCCGCGACTTTTAAGTTCATTCTTTTACAATGAAAAAATTTATACATGCATCACAAAGAGCAAGAGTAGTTCTTTTTCTTTGCGTGTATGCCAGCCAGTTGGGAAAAGATGGCACCTGAATCTGTTACAACATTTTGTAATGGTCAAACCAAGTGGCATCCCAGAAAATCCCGAGAAGGTTTTTATCCGGAGCAAGTATTTCGTACTATGCAGTATGAGTATGCCACTGAATAGGACGAAAGTGTTGAGCTGATTCTAGAACCAATTTCGTCATTATCGGCAGTTTTCGATGAATGCTGTAAAATTTTTTTTGTCAAGTTTATTCAAAACACCTCCAAAGACAACCTCTTTATAGAAAAGGCCAAATATATTAGCATCATTAATGAAAACAAAATACAGTATGCTAAAATACAAATGCTAAAAAGACAAAATTTCCAGAGGTTGTATTCAATTTTTAATGCAAACGAACTGGTGGACTTGGCCAAAGGAATTTATGCCAATGATTTCACACAGTAAAACAATTGTCATGTTTTGGAGTTTTTCTAGAAAAGGATTTTCATCCTGGATGATTTGACGTGGCTTCCAACCACAACCATGACTCCAAACAAGAACTTTTTGTGTTAACACCACTCACCATTCAATAATGCCAGATGTCATTTCATTTTGGCCACCAAGGAGAATAAAAGTTAAGGTAAGGCAATACTTGCTTTGCCAACACCGTTTACTTTGAAAAAGAGAGATTTTGGGGAACAAACTGTGCCAGCACAATTATCTTTGATTTGCACAACTCAAAGAGCACTCAAAGATCAGTAAACACAGACCCAATGAATGCTGTCTGTTATTTGATTCGGATAATACTCATTTTGGATTTGAAAATATTTTAACTACACAAATTTGTCTTTAATCAAAATTGTGAAATATAGAATCAGGTTCAGGTTATGCCGACACCCTAGACCATGGATAGCCTGTTATGCCGATTCAGGGTGCCGATCGAGCCTACCTACCAAGAGCACGCGAGACCATCGCAAAAACCTGCAGTCGTGAGCACTCTTTGTTTTTTGTTGTTTTTTCCTCTCTTGCCTTCCTTTGGTGGGCTGGCCAATGTTTTTTTGCCTTCGTTTGGTGGGCTGGCCAATTTTTTTTCACCAAAATATTTTGTACTGCTTTTGCATTTACCCAGCGATCTGCAGTCAACACTGCTACAATTTCCCCTGTCTCAGCAATTTCAGCACATGCACCACGAACGGAAATATCAAGAAACATAATAAAAGACTTGCGAAATCGACAACAGCCAATCCGTTCATTGGCTGAAATGCATGAAAATGGACGTTTCGCTCCCGCTTCGTGGAAGAACCTCCTGGAAGTGGGAGCAAACGTTGCATTTCCACGCATTTCAATCAACTCTCGGATTTGACTGTTTGCCGATTTTACAAGTTTTTTGCTATGTTTCCTCACTCTCGGCTCAGAGCTAGGTGTATTTCATTTATTATGATTTTCTGGTTTGTTGGAAAAGCTGTACTTTGTTGGGCCTTCTTTCTGCACCATTGTGAATCAACGACAGCGAACGGATTTTGCTGTGAGTCCTTCCTCGTAGTATGTTTTCTGATATTCCCTTTGTGAAGCACGAAAAATGGTTTATCATTGACCATTGTGTTACAATTCATAGCTCAGATATTGTTTTGACAGGGGTGAGCCTACAAAACTGCAATTGGCTCATAGATGTGACAGCAGGTATAAAAGTCAAAATGAAGCAAGATAAGGCACTGAAAAAATAAAAAATATCAAGATGGCAGGTATGGTACAATAAATCTACAGGCTCACATCAAAGCCCTATCAAATTGTTTTTGCACATTCAACCATGCAGGGCCTTCCCAACTCCCCGTATTTTCTGGCAACTTGGAAAATGTGCATTTTCCCTACTCCAAACTCCTCCGTATTCGGTGAGGACAATAGGATTTTCCCAACTCGCAAGAAATTTTCAACTCCCAACCCAACTCCAAAAATTCCCAACTCTCGGAAAATGAGAATATTCTGATGTGTTAATGTAGTTGGGAAAATTGAGCCGGGAACCAACTTGCTTAAGCAACCGCACTCATAATTCACTGCCACACCACTGAGCATTATCAGCACGGTAATGTTACTAATTGCCCCATACCGGCCATCTTGAGCCAACTCCAAATGCGGCTCATATTTTCGCAACTCCCGACTCCAAACGCAGTTGCATTTTCCCAACTCCCGACCCCAGACTTCATTTTCCCAACTTCCATGTTCCCCACCCCCGAGTTCGGAGAATGGAATATCCGCGGCTACATTTTCCCAACTCCAGACTTCATTTACCCAACTGCCATTTTCCCAACTCCCGAGTTGGGAAAATGAAAATGCGATATCCCATCGCGGATTTTCCCAACTCCAAGAATATTATCCAACTGCCCTCTAACCTCGCATGGATTTCCCAACTCCCAGAAAATGAGAATATTCTGATTCAGAAAGTTAGGAAATAAAGCCTGAAAAGAGTATAACATCAAAAATCACATGTTGGTGGAAAGACATTTCCTCACACCGCTCTCACTCATTGATCAATCATCCATGAAAAGAATTTTCCCAAGTCTCAGCTGTCTCCTGCAGATCTCCCTTCAGCTCTGGCAACCCGCCGTTGGCTTTCAGTGTCCAAGAGAAATCACTGGCATAGTCTCCTTGTCGCAAAACCTGTGGCATTTTACACACTGCTTTTTGTTCCCACTGGAGGGAAAAATTGGCATCAGGAACACAAATTTTGTACCCAAAATGAACCCTAAATTTCAAAATTTCTTCAGCTTCTGGGGGCTCCGCCCCCAGACCCCCCGCCAGGGGCTCTGCCCTTGGAACCCCGCTGGGGCTTCGCCCCAAACCCCAATTACTGGGGGCTCCGCCCCCCAGACCACCCTCAATGTCCCAACACCCCGAGCGTCAGTTGGGAAAATTCAACTGTGTCAGTTGGGAATTTCTATAATGCTCCCCCCCAAAGATATGCCCTTCGCTACGCCCCTGCAACCATGGTAATTAGGAAGACAAAAAATGAAGCTATATTTGGGAGCATCGAGCTCACAAATATCGGAGAGGAAGAACGAAGGCCAAAATGAATGGGAATACTTATGTAGGCTTGGAAACTTGGAGATTACATGCTCACAAAAATTAACATGACTCCGCATCAATTTGAGGCGTGGCGTTTCGGGGGTATCGCACCCTCGTTGAAAAACGACGTCGTTCGCCAACGCAGGTGCAATGCCACCGAAACGTCATGCCTGACATTGATACGAATATCTGAATTGCGTCAAGTTAGTCATTTAATTTTTGGGAATACTGACAGAAAAAACAAAAGACCAGGAAGCATTAAAAAACGAAATGCATTCCCTGGACCAACCAGCTCCAACATTTCTGAACACCCTGACTGGATCTCATTTTTCTGATGAGAATTTTGTGTCGCTGGTACGGTTGATCTTGTTGGCTGTATATCCATTCTCATGGATAAGAAGCTTTTGATCGACTTGATGCTTGGCAACATGCTGCTGCAAGTTACTCAGCTGCTTGCATTTGTAATCGCACTGGTTACAGGAAAAGGGTGTTTCACCGGTATGCGTCCTCATGTGAGTCTTCAGCACGCACAGCTGAATGCAGCTGAAATTACAATGTTGGCACTTGTGATTCTTCTCACCTTTATGAGTCTTGTAATGATATTGCAACGAACTGGAGGACTTGCCTCGGTACGAACACTGTTTGCAGGCAAATGGTCTCTCACGTTTCTCGAGCTCACTGTAACGTGACCGGTATAAGTCGTACCGATTCCTAAGAGGACTAGATGGAGCGATGATGGATGATTCGTTATTGCAACTATTTGAGGTGATGAAGTTCGTGTAGGTGCTCAAATCGACCGAAGAGCTGTTGCGAAGTGCTCCATAAAGAGACTCCATTGCCCTCTTACTGCCAAAGTGGTGCTTAACTTTCTTGGAGAAGGCATGGCTCGGCAATCTTTCGATGTGGAGATTTCCAAAACTCCTGCCATTCGTTAAGAAACCGGATTCAACTGCTGAAAAAAAATATACAAAGTGTCGAAAATTGGTGGATAACCATTCTTATGAAAGCTACGAAACTATTCATAATATGAAAAGCATAGGTGGTGTAGTCCATCACCACCTCAAGAAACAAAATTAGATGCTCACCACTTTGCTGGCACACAGGCCATAATTTGACTTCTTCCAAGTTTTTGGTCGAATTTTTGTCGAAAAGCTAGCCAAGCCTGGCAAAGTGAGTGCTGAAATGCAACATAAACTTGGTTTAAAAGATTGGTGTTTTTGAATCAGTCTCCAAGCAACAATCTCAACCAATGCAAAGAAATAAAAAATAAATGAATACATAAAATGCAAGCTGACTAGACTGAAATGGTGTCCCTGATGTTTGCTGAACTCGGGCAAATAAAAAAAAATGTGCAGCCCGCTCTTAACATTTCAACACAAAAAACAGGACAGGTCCGAACTGTGACACATATTTCCACCCTTCACAAAAACGGAAGGAAAAAACATTGTTATCCACAAAGTATCATCCTTCCCCATATGTAGGCCTAGTCTCCCCAGCTTCAATCAAAAAATCCAATCATTTCATCCTTCTAAATAAAATACATTCGATAAAGAACAGGAAAGGTGCCAATTTTTTTTTATCTCCTGTCCATTCCGCTCATCATGCTTTCTGGGGTGCAAAAACTTTCACATTCAACAAAACCATGAAATCTGTAATTGCCATTTGCAAGCGACCAACATTGCAAAATTTGCATTGACAGTATTGAAAACATGTTTCAAAAATGGAAAAACGTTTTGAACAATAAAACGTGTTTTAAACGTTTAAAGTTTTCTAAACATGTTATGTTTTTGCCAACCTAATTTATGCGCACCAAAAATAAATGAACCTTGAAATTGACAGGCTTATCTAATTTCGAGCAAACCTCTGTAGGACAAATGATCATCGGATCCAGACGACAAGACGTCAAATGCTGGAGAATAGTTATCAAAATTGCAAAGATCCTCATCACCAAAAATATCACCATTGGCGATGCCATTTTCTCGTTTGGTATTTGGGTCTCTGCCTGCCTTTACCTCCAGTGTTATGTTACTGTTATTCAGAAGGTTACTGAGAAGATGGCCGCTGTCATCAATGTCGAACATTGAATCCTGATTGTCACCACCTGACAACTCGCTGAATTCGGGGTATAAACCATCTGGGTCTGAGTCGTCAACGTTGTTCACAACTTCAGATACAGTGATGTTATCAAGGCAACTGTCGATCTTCAGCATCATAAGTAAGTCTGCAATGTCATTAAACTCAGCCGTGCTGCATGTAACCTCGCCCAGATAAATAAAGTTCAGCAAGTCTTCCAATGTTTCCGGCTTGACATCGGGCATTAACACACATGGAGGGTCACCATCAGACGAGGATATGTCACAAAGAATTGACCTCAACAATGTACTGAAAGTGTAAAAAAAACAGTAAAACAGAAATATTGGTGAAATGAACCTTCCAGCCAGAGCGCCATACGTTGGTGCTCATATGGATGCACTGCACAAACCAGATGCATTGTTTACGTATGCAGTGGCACCAAGACCAGAGCGCCATCATTGGTGCCGTGCCAATCCAGACACAAAGACCAGACATACAGCGGAGGTACTTGTGTAGTAGGAACAGAGTGCCTTATGTGGCGCTCTGGACTTTCGAGTTCAGGACACACGCTTGTGTCTGGTCAATATGAAATGGAAAGCAGAGCGCCATATATGGCGCCCTGGACTTTGTGACAAAGAAGCTGCTTTTAATTGGCTCCAGCCCAAAAATTCTGAAACAGAATTTGGCTTAGACCCCCTAATTATTGAATACAAAATCAATCTTGAGAACTGATTAGTTTGTGTGGTCAGGTGCATTCGGCGATGAAAGTTTCTAACTGAAACACTGTATGGTTTTTAGCAAGGTGACAAAATAACCGAAATCTTTGCCAAACATGGAACAGTTAAATGAGTGATGGAATAAATGAAAATGAGATAAGTCAGACAGCTATTGAGACAAATGAATAAAACTCAACAGAGAAATGAAAAACAGAGTATGGCACTTGTAGCAGGAAAATGGACCATGTCTCAGTGGTGTTGCCAGGATTTCTGTTTTGGGGGCAGGGTTCGCCCCGGTTTAAACCACCCCGGTTTTAACCGGGTGTTTTAAAAACCCGGTTTTAACCGGGTCGGGCAAAACTGAAAAGCCCGGGTTTTTTGTATTTTTACAGGGTTTTTCATTTGACTTTGCATGGAAAAGATATTGCAGTGCAATGAGTTATATGGCCAAATAAATATCCATTTTTAGCGTTTTCATGACATTTCAATTTCACTTGGCCTTTTCAAATTCAATTTCACGGCACTTCAAAGGCCAAGCCTTTTGCCTTATCCTTTTCTTTTCACCGGAAAAACAGGAGCGACAGGACAGGGGCCTTTTGTAATTGTGTGTGGGCCGTTAGCATACCAGAATACATTTACACGTCTTAAAGAAAACGAAGTTATTGTCTGACAGAGGAGACAGACGGCCATATTACCCATTGCAACTCACCTCAAGTCAGACTCAGGCTCATCACAATCAACAGCCAATTCAGCAGAGAGATTTGTGCAAAGAGATTTTGACTTCCATGTGCAAGCAAATGCCAGTCCCATTGTCGTGAAATGTGCATCCACCGCTGAATTCTGAATTACGCTCATTGTGTCTGGCTTGGGGCCTGAGTTGCAATGGGGAATATGGCTGAGCCCAAGACTACCTCTCAGGCACACACCCGCTCAGACTGATGTCGACTCATTATACTGCTCCATCTCTCAGACGGTCGCGTTTCCTTCCCTCCCTTTCTTGGAATATGATGAACCCGCTGTTCACAATAAATTGATGATTGCCTCAATGGCATGAAAACCTGTCAAACAGAGTAAATTGATACCGAAACCGATGTCACCATCACATTTGCCACCATGAGTTGACGGCCATGTCGGCGGTGGCTCGGCATTGACCTTGTTGGATACTTGGGCTCGCGAAGAGAACAATGACCCATAGGTAATCGTAGCCCAACTCCTTGCATTCAACTGAAATTGGCAATGTCTAATCTGATGCGAACTTTTTTTGTATCAGATCAGAGAGTTTGATGCAACTTTTATCAGGTTTTGAAAATCCTTTGCTCATCTTAAGAGTTTATCTCACTTTGGTACTTATGCCAAAATAACATATCTCGTCAAGGAAAACAATGGGTGTTTTCCCAAGGAAACAATATTTGCAATATTCTAAGTGGAACTAATTCGTCAAGAAGCGATTGCTCAACAAGATGAGAAGACCCAACACTTCCCTATAAAAAGTTGGAGAAGAAGAGATAAATAATCTGCAAAATAGACAGCACAGACCTACCTACCCAAGACAATGATGCCTATCTACAAAGGGAACTTATTAAAAATAATGGAAGTAGACATCAAGAATCAATGCTGCCAGCCCCTGGGTTTCCGAAAAACCCGGCCCCCCGGTTTCCG
>JASGXE010020458.1:0-30973 GCA_030068105.1 Sinentomon sp. SZTP_YWyxl
GATCAATTACGCAACAATGAAAAATATTAAAAAAATATTACATAAAATCGCCCAGATATTTCACAGCAAAAAGATACCTGCCAACAAATTTCTCCAACTACACAGCATGCTGCATGCAGATTGACATGAACGGTGTTTCATCATCATCATGTTCGCATTCTTCTTGCAATAACAGGCAAAGATATTTCCTCCAAACACCTCTGGAAGCTGGCAGCGATGAAATTCTTCCCAGTATAATCAGCAAAACTGTAATTTTTGGAAATAAATAAAATGACCAATATTTAACTTCAGTCAAAACCTTTGTGCCTGCAAGCAGGCCGTGATTGATTACCGACGAACGGCATTCAATGTGTCCTGGATTTGCACAGAAATTATCACAAAAGAGTTTTATCTGATGGCACAAAACTATCTGGTGGCATTAATATGGCTTGAAGTGCATTGCTGGAAGGGGGCTTTGTGGTAAAAAAAGATACTCGCCCCCTTCGAATGGGCCATCAGACTGGATACCTATCACGTGTGCAGCATCACACAGCACACGTTAAAAACACCGAGCCCCAGGTCCAAGATGGAGGCCTGGATGGTTAAATGAACAGAAGCCACTGGGTATCATCCACCGATACTGATCAGTCATCCTGAGGACTGGTTGTGCCATTAAATCAGCAGTGTCGGCAGTTACGACAGGCCTTGACACCAGAAGCACTGGGTGCTGCAATATCTGCACTTGGGAGTATGCTGGTACCTCAGCGGGACCCATTGACTGAGTGCTTGGAGTGGTGGTGCTGTGGAGCAGCAAGGTAATCTCAGGTGAAGCTCACCGGGACCATGGCTGCAGTCACAAATAAAACCTGTGTGGATGGTCCACCAGTCGAAGGATTATCTGTCCATTCGACCCAAAGATGAAAATGGCAACAATAGCAAGGAAAATGCGAGTTTTTATCTGACAATAAAGATGAGTACCTATCTGGCCTGGTTTTTAAATTACCAGATAGGCCTGCAATAAAAAGGATGACAGTTTTTATAACACACACCAGAGGGAATTCCAAAGTGAACAGAATAAGCAATTGTTGTAAAAAAGGACCTGTTTCACTGGCACGGCACACGATGTCCAATGACACAAGACCCACATTCCCACGACACTGGGTAATTTTGATCTGTGTCCGAACTCATAATGGGTTCAAAATAATGGGTTGCTGTTAACAAAATAATGGGTTAATTTGATGAATGAAACGGGCATAAATTGAGGAAACTGTTGTGAAAATGTCAAGAAACATACATGTCAATCGAGGCAATGCTTTCATGCAATGCTTCCATCAATGCTTTCAGTTATTTCCAAGAGAAAACTCTATCACCAAGCCTTGACACCAAATTTGAAAGCTTTAAAATTAGAATTATGTAGGTACCTAGGGTTTTTCAGATACTTTTTTAAACTATAAATACCCATCTTTTTAATATTCTGCCTCAGGCCATGAAATAATTTCCAATTAAAAACAGTCTTGGGTATGATAGGAACGGTAGGTACTTTTACAGCATAGGCTATCTTGAAAAATTCCAAGCTTAACTGGCTTACTGGAAGAGTAACAGGACCACCAGCCAACTTCTGAAGGTTGCATATATCAAAGAAGACCGAATTTGGTGGTTTCATTCGTCCCTCGGCAGTTGCAGGCAAAGATCATCAAATTCTTCGGGCTCAGTCCCTGAATGCAGTGCAGGTGAAGCAGACTTGACCCCGCTGCAACCGCCTAAATTCATGGGATAAAAAATGTGTTGGTTCATAACTGTGGTTAACATGCTTTTTATAATACTGTGCATAAAAGGCATCAACAAGTACCGATGGCCTTGATCAGAAAAACAGAGCCACATGCTTCAGTTCGGACCATTGGGGGCAACAACACTGCAGATGCACACAATATTAGCTGACTGCAAAAATAAAGTTAAATATAGTCGACGGGCCTGCCCTTTTAAGTAAGCACCACTTCACTATCAAAAAGCCAGTCTGCTGACAGCAACAACATGTCAATTCTATAAAAACATAAAAAATGGGCCCACAGTGCAAGAAGGGAGGTTCAAAATCATTGTGGGTGGACCATGCCTTTGACAATGAGTAAACCCCGCTAGGGACAGGAATATCTGGGAAACTTCCCCAAAAAGCTGGGTTGCTGTCAGGTGAAACAGTGCAATTCTACAAAAGTTTAAAAAGTGGGTCAACAATGGAAGAAGGGAGGTTCAACATCATTGGGGGGCTGGCCTTTCGTTTCGATAATGGGCTGGGCCCCAATCATTCCTGGGATCTGTGGGGCAAGAAGGCCATATGTTCTCGTCTCAAAGCCAGAAGGTACAGTTGGCAATGCTGTAAAACATAAAAATAAGGTTTCTTCCATGCAAGTAAGGACGATCAACATCACATGGGGTGAAGTCTGGCCTTTGCTCTTCAGGGTTGAGCATAGGGGGGGGGGGGAGTTACCCCCCCGGCCTTCGGCCGAGGTTACCCCCCCCCCCCAGCCTTTTTCCGACGGTACCCTTGGCCGAAGGCCAAGGGTACCGTCGGAAAAAGGTGGGAAAAGAGTCCTGGTGTATGTGCAGGGCACACACCAGGACTTCAATAGGAGCAACATTGTTTCTTTGTACTTTCTGTTTTGATTCCCCTGCCGGAAAAAGGCTAGGGGGGGGAAACCTCTGCCTTTGGCCGAGGTTACCCCCCCCCTACCCCCACCCTAGAATGTTGCTGTCAAAGTCCTTCCTGGTGTGTGCCCTGAACACACCAGGAAGGACTTCAATAGCAACATTCTGTTTCTTTTGTACCTACTTCCTTTTTGATTCCCCTGCCGGAAAAAGGCCAGGGGGGGTAACCTCGGCCTTTGGCTCAGGTTACCCCCTATCCTTTTTCCAAGGGTACCTTTGGCCAAAGTCCTCGTGTGTCCTGCACACACCAGGAAGGACTTCAATAGCAACATTCTGTTTCTTTTGTAATTCCTGTTTTGATTCCCCTGCTGGAAAAAGGCTAGGGGGGGTAACCTCGACCTTCGGCCGATGTTACCCCCTAGCCTTTTTCCGAGGGGACCCTTGGCCGAAGTCCTGGTGTGTGCCCTGCACACCCCAGGACTTCAATAGCTACATTCTGTTTCTTTTGTACTTTCTGTTTTGATTTACAGAAAATGGTAAAATGAAAAAAAACTCATCCAGAAAGTCGTGTCTGACAGTTATTTCCTTGCTCCATCTATTGCGACTGCAAACTCTCCAGGATAAGGAAAAAAGGACCTGAAATGTCGTAAAATGGCATCTGAGGACCCCTAATTTTTCAAAAAAGCTTCAGCTTTTGGGGGACGCTGTCCCCCAAACCCCCTGCCGGGGGCGCTGCCCCCTGGACCCCCGCTGGGGGGCACAGCCCCCCAGACCCCCCATGCTGGGGGGCTGCCGCCCCCCGGACCCCCTGCATTTTCGGTGCCCTACCCCCCCCCGTCGTAGACCCCTTTACCCCCCCTCTAAGGTACCCTACCTTGCCCATCCCTGTTGCTCTTGGCAACCTCAAGACACCATTACCTTGGTAAACAACTCAAGGGGGGCCGTGGCAAAGTCTGAACTGTTGGTTTTGATTTCATTCTTCACCATCTCCAATAAATTTGCACATTGCACTTTAACCGGCCAAATGATGTCTTCTGAGTCATTAGTCACAAAGTTCAAGCATCGAGAGACCTAGGTTTGGAGTCGGCAGAAGGGCAAGGACTAATTGGTAATTTTTTCATTCCTTCAAAACTATTTGCAATGATTTTTTCATACATTGGCTGCCAAACTATTTTTTAAATATGATCCAACAAAACTTTCACAGATGCAGTGGCCGGATTCGGCTTACCTACAGCGACTTGCAGCCCCAGCAACATTTCAGAAGAAATTGAAATTTGCAGTGTCCGCAGATGCTGTTTGGAAAGCTTAATATTTTGTTAACAGGCACCAGTTTCATGGGACCCTTCCAGACCTCTAATCTCCACTCTCCTCTGTACCTCTAAACGTGCTGATTTTGCTCACCCTCCAACCGCAGCCGGAGTTACCGTAACCCCCCCAAGATACCTACGTACCCTACCTCCAGCAACCCTGACCCCCTCCCTTGAGATACATACCTGAGATGCAAGACACATATCGACACATTTTCTTGATGAGATAGGCCTATGTGACACATAGGCCTATATCATCAAGAAAAAATGAAATAAAAAAAATAAAGGGTTAAGTCATTTATACGGGGGGGACACAATTGCACGGCAACAGGGGAACATTTTTGAAAAAAGCTGTACCCTTAGCCGTGCAATTGTGTTCCCCCTTTGGCACCAGCATATACGGCACAGGGTGTGCCTTATTTCTCTGGAGGGTGAGTAGTCGGTTGGGATAGGTTAGGCGCTTTGCATCGGTTTCGTTAACTTGGGATAGGTTCGGTTTGGTCGTTAGGTTAGGTTAGGCTGGGTTAGGGTAGGTTAGGTTAGGTAAGGTTAGGTCAGGTCAGGTTAGGGTTCTCTGTGCAGTGTTCCTTTACTTGAAACAATAACCTGGTCCTAATCTAATCCAACCTGACCTAACCTGACCTGATCTCCCTGCGCGATCTCTTATTAAGCGACTAAACCCCATGATTTGCTCAGCCCGCAATTACAGATACAGAATAAGAAAAAATAATGCAGGGAGTACAGCAACGAAAATGCAAAAGAAAACCGTTTGAGGAGAACACAATTGCACGACAGAGAAAAAGCACACCCTGTAGGTACCGTCTGCAGAAGCTAAAGGGGGGACACAATGGCACGGCAAGTACAGCTTGTTTGTAAAAATGTTTCCCTGTGACCGTGCAATAGTGTCCCCCCCCTTATAAATGACATAACCCAAAATAAATAAATAAATAAAATTATATTTGATCAGCAATGGTGATTTGCCAGGCCTGAAAGGCACACCACTATCATCATTAGGCCATGTTCTGTTCATTGAAGTCAAATTTCAGTTGCATGTTTTCAATTCTAACCTCAGGATACCCGATGTAAAATACCCAGTAAAAAGACCCCACAATGCAAAATGACAGCCCGAAAAGACATTCCCAGAAGATTTTTTCTTCAGCTGGCAAGCCATTTTTGCGTGGGGATCCAAAAACAACACACTGACAAAAGAAAAAGATCACATTCCAAGATGCCTGCTCAATGAAGAAAGATCTTTTTGTCCTATTTCAGGCTTGTCTCGTGTTTCCACCAAATTTTTTGCAGAATCCCAAGATGCTAAGTAGGTTACACTGCTGTCCAGAAAAATATTTTTAGCATAAAGAAGTGGGCCAACTGTAAAAAAAATATAGAGCTTTTCAAGATACTAAGATATCGTGGGTACCAAGGAAATTGGTTACGATACAGTTTTGACAAATCCTAATGTTCATCGCCAGCAGCAGAGTAAAACAATGAAAAAAGGAAAAAGCGGGATAAAAAAAATAAAAAGTAACAGGATCTGAAAATAGGATAAATATATAAAGGAATCGAATGCAGTGAGGAAAAATGCTTTTTGTGAACACTGAGGCCTCTGAATAAAAACTCATTGTGGCAGGTTGGTAACATAACCTAAATCCTCGATTTTTAAAATTTGAATTTTTCACAAACAAAAAATGAATCAGAGCAAACGTCACTTCCTGCCCTTGGGGAATAATAAAAAAACTGAAAATGTTTGACCCAGCTGGGATTTGAACCATCAACCTTCCACACTGGGAGAATGCTTATCAGGCAGAAAAAAAAACAAGAAAAGAGAAAGAGAAATAGGAGAGAAATGGGGTAAAAAAACAGATGAAACGATTCGAAGAGAACAAAAAATGGTAGTTTTTTCTGCAGAGTTCTGGCGCATTCTGTACCTACGAATCAAAAATTGCTAAGTTTTTACATCTAATTCTTTTTAATTGCAAAAACAATTCTCAAAAATAGCAACTGCAATCGATTGTTAAAGTTCCACTTTTCACACAGGAAAAAAACAAATACCTGCCTACCTATGCAAACTGAAAGTTTTTGAAATGTCTGGGATTTGAACCGTCAACCTTCAACAGACAAAACAAATGTCGGAAGGCAAAAACCAAGAAACTGAAGGGTCCTCTGTGTTTTAAAAATGGTACACAAATAATTTAAAAGAACCAAATGATAGGGCAGAAAAATACTTTCATTTATTTTTCTCAAAGTTACGGCGAAAGTAAAGGCTTGCGGTGTGATGCTCTGATTTAAATGTGTGAATTTGAATTTGTGAATAATTTTCTCAAAAATTAGCAATCGCCATTGATTGTTTGAGTGAACTTTTCTCAGAAAGGAAAAAATAAAACTGAAAAATGTTGTTTGACCTGGCCGGGATTTGAACTGCGAGCCAGCAAGGCAAACTGTCCCACCACTGAAATCGGTGGTCACGACGCAATCATAGTGAACATATTTCAAACTCTGGTTGACTCTTTCGCAATTTGGTTCACAGTGGTACCTATTTCAAAAGGTGCATCTGACCAAGGCTACCTTGCAACAGGTAACTATTCTATTGTGCTAAAACGAAGACGTCTTCGCAGCAACAGTGTTTTCTTTTCTGCCTGCTTTTTTACGAAACTTTTCATTTTTATTTATTTAGGCTATTTTCATTTATTCCAGTACCAAAAACCAGTCTACCTGTGAAAATCGGATTTTGATCAGAACAGTTAACCTTAATAAGAATTCAAATAAAGCAAAACTGAAAAAGTCAACCAACCTTGCACAATGTTCCAAACAGTATGTCTGCACAAATCCACAGACAGAGACTGAGTGCCAATTCAGGTTGGTACGCCAGCAGTGCATACCTCGTGGCTTTCACCAGTTCCCATCAGAACACAGAAGTTAAGCAACGTTGGGCCTGGATGATACTTGGATGGGAGACCACCTTGTACCCCAGGTTGTGCTGCTGGAAGGGAGCTTAGTGGCCAGGTCCCTCCTCTCCTTCGGAAAAGACGTTAAGCAGGAGGTCCCGTGTGCAGCATCACACTGTGCACGTTAAAGAACACCTAGCCACTGTCCAATAGAGGCTGGCAGGTAACAATACACACAAGCCACAAATCACCTGACACACGTCTCCGCTCTGTAGAGCATATTCGGTTCGGAAAATCCTGCTGGTTGGCGTATAGGGCCAATTCGCCCGCCGTAAACTCAACTGATCCCGAGTCCTTTCAGTTGAATGCAGAGTGGAGTTGGGTTACGATGCGGGGCATAGTTCCTCTTGCGAGTCCAAGTTGTGCAACAAGGTTTAAGCCGAGCCGCCGGCCGTATGGCTGTCAGCTTTTATTATGGCAATGATGATAATGTTGATGGAGGTATCCAGATGGGTGGACAACCACGTAGGCGGTAGAGGAGAGATTGTAATGGCTGCAGAGTCCGGCCGGGTTTGAGGTGAATGCTAAAAAATGAAAAAAAAAAGAATTCATTGTGGTTGGCACATCAATGCAGGTCACATGCACACCATGGCCTGTCTGCTGGATTTACTCTGGGAAGTGGGCAGTAAATACCTTTGACCACACTACTTAGGTAGGTACCTACCTCCCTGCTTGACCGAAAAATTCAAAGCTGATGGCCCAGAGGGCAGGAGGTACCTGAACCAAGCACATAAATTTTCTTGCAGCACATAACAATAATAATTTACTGTTCACAGAGACTACATATTTTTTTTCTTCAAGTTTTTCCTCCCAGTTTTCACAAAGAAGGTACTAAATAGGAAAGCAGAATGAAATAGGCAGGTAGGTACCCCCTGCATTGGGATATTTATAGAGAAGGTTCAACACTTGCAGAATTGGCTGGTCCGGAAAAAGGACTGGTCCGGCAGCCCGGTTTCCATGGAGGGACCACCGGAGGCAGGTACCTTTCTTCATGTTCTTTTGGATTAACTCGAATGCCACAAGTTACCTCTAGGATCGCCCATGCGGTTCCCACCAGGGAATCAAGCAAAAATCGCAACCGGAGATGTTATGAAACTCCTTTTCGGGCAACTTGCAAGATTCAATTTTCAATTTGACCTGGTCACTTTCCCTATCTCTTTTAACACCCTTCGACTCGCTGGCAGGGACTGCGTTTTAAAAAATGTGTCTCACACACCCTCCCTCGCTTCACTTCACCCAAACCATCAAACGATATACCTACCTCTTGGTCTTTGGCTCTTTGCTCAGCGTCCGCAATCTGCAATCAGCTTGTTGCCACTCGATGCCCACAGTGTCAGTGGTGCATCGATAGTCTCGTTTTTTAGTCGAGACCAAGATATTTTTTCGTCGTCTCAAAGAAATTGATGAAAAGATGTCCAGGTATCTATAATTTTGGGGCCACCTGTGGATGAAGACCCCTGAAATTTAGTTAGGCAGGTAGGTACGGTGGGCACAAGTCAGGCCTATTAGTAAAAAATAGGGCTTGTTGCAATCACATTTGCCTCAATTTGCCTCTCTTGAAATCAAATTAGATGGGTATTTTAATCTGAGGAAGCTGGTTACCTACCTCGTTAAAAACACCAGACTTCGTTTTAATTTGTTGTTATCTACTCTTGATCTTCGCTCACCCTTCTGGGTATCTACCTACCGTTCAGCTTCCCGTTTGAGTTCAAGAAAAAATGTGTCAACATTCGCAATTTTGGAGACATTTTTTTCTTGAGCTCAGAGGGTTCTGCTGAGCAACATAGGCCTATCCGTCAGGCGTCATGGCATGCCAACATTTCAAACAAAAAGTTGAAAAAACGAAAAATGGAGTCAAACGCCACAAACCACTAACCAAAATGTCGAATTACTGTTTCACTGCACTGCAGGAGGTCGATGACCACGACACAAAATCACATGAACTGACCATGGTGGATTGGATTCAATGATCGGATCCAATCTGTTTCATCCAGCTGGACAGCACCAACACAGCACGCACGTTGCCAAGGAAAGCAGATCGAACGAAAGGAAGTTCCCATCGACGGCAGGCAGAGTGACATGAGCGAGAAGAAATTTGGCCACCATCACAGGGAATCCCATCCCATCTGTGTTTGTGTGCGGGAAATCAGCCATTTGTGAGGCCACAGGAATCGCGGAAACGAATGGGGCGGACGCCTGCTGCTCTGCCACGTTCTCAAGTCTTTTCGTCGTCGCTTTTCCTTCAGAGTTCGGTCGAAGCAGGCCAGAAAGTCGGACACAGGCACAGCAACGAGCCCACAGAGAGGCACAAAGCACTGGCAGCCACCAGCCGCGAAAATGGTCACAAACCAACCGTCAGCCCATCCCAATTGCCAACCGAAGTTCGTCACACCAAAGCTTCCGAAAATTTTCGAAAGCTGGCGATATGAGCAAATCCATTTTTCATTGAGCCATGCATTTTGTCAACGTTCGCTTCGCTGATCGGATTTTCGGGTTTTGCGCAATTGATTTCGGTGACTGAGGACGTTTTGCCCTGCAGACAACGAAGCCACTCAAACTTTGATTGGCGATTGGAAGTTTCAATTTTGCATGAAACGAATGCGAGGAAACAGGTGAGGAACACTCGCAGATTCAGACCTCCGCATTTGGGTGGCTGCTTGCGCGCAACTCTGTTGTCGACCTCTGAGACAAAGCCTCAGAGTTGTTACAACTTCCAAATGGCACAGCCTGTTGGGAATGTGGTCCCCTGCATCTCCGACAAGGCAAATTTGAAGAATTAGCAACGCTGTGGTCTTTTGTCCGAACGAGAATTCCATTGCACCTTTGTGTCCCAGTTTGCCCAAACATTTTCGGCGCAGTGGCGAATACTTTCACTCCCGAAAATGTGCGAAAATAAATATATTTTTCTGCATTTTATCTTCTATGGCTTGATAACACTGTTGACACAGTGGCGTTCGGTTTGTTTGTGGACATCTTTGGTACTTATTATAAAACTGAAAAATTGTGCGAAAATGTGATGGAGTTTTTGCTCGGCATAGCAAGTTCGGACAATATTGCATGCCGAGATTGAACAACGAATTTTTCAAATAGATTCCTCGAGGTATTGAACTCATGAGTTTTGCAGTATTGAACTCACGGTATTGAACTCGTGAGCGGTATAGAGTCGCCAAACTGCCCGACTAATTATTTCCTTGGGGATGGAAAACAATTGGCTGCCCATTTTCAATAAACACATTTTGTTCTTCGAAGATCACATTTTATCAAAAATTGACCAGATCACATTTTTTATCTCGTGCTGATCACATTCTTTGATCAGCAGATCACATAAACACATCCCAGATCACTTTATTTTGAGAACACATTGCAAAATCAGATTAAGAACACAAAAATTATCAGCTTTTGTGATCTCAATGTGCACCTCGGGTTTAGAGTGTATCGACGTTCAAACTGATATCCACCAATATCTCCGCAGGACGTCATTATTTTCCAGGATTTAACAATCATAAAAACTTTTCAAATGATAGGTTCTGTTATAATCTTTAACTTTAAATTTTGGCTCAATCGCTGTTCGACCGTTGCACTCGGGATGTGCCGCCAAAACATTTTGAGGAAAAATGGCGCCAAATTTGGTTTGGCTCACATGATTCAGATTCTGACGAAATTGAAGCAAACAACAAAATAAATAATGCGCTGTATGCACCAAAATGCGTCGAATGTCTGCCGCACAAACAGTGGGCCAGTGCACCGCTCATGCACATCCGCACTTTTGCACAAATGCTGATGTCGGTGGATTGTGGTTCGGATATTGCTCATCAAATAGTGCAGTGGTCGGGAAATTTATTCAGATGCACATTATTTTCCAAAAATCTACACTGTTGCGGAAGAAGCTCGCATTTTGTGCAGACATTAGTGTAGAGGTCTGAGCCAAAGTTTTCCAGTGTAGGTATATGTGCTCTCACTGAATAAAAGTTGAAAACGAGAACACACAGCTTTTAGACCAGTTTCAAGTGAGCCTGATAGATCCGAAAATAGAATGCGTTGTTGCGCTCTGGTTGCTGTGCTGAATAAATGGGATGGAATAGATAGGGAAAATCGCAGAACAATATGCAATACAGCCATTAAAGAAGAGTTCTTGTCGGAAGCAAGATTGAGCCTGGGGTGCTCTTAAGGCACAAGTGGAGATGCTGAGGCAGATTGTGGCATTGGGAATCCATATGTGTGAGAGTTTGGATGAGAAAAAGAGGGAGAAGTTGCCAAAAGCTATGTTTGGCAAGCAATAATCTTAAGCACCATGCGTCCAGAGCATGATGGTTATTCCTCTTCGCGCCGTTTAGTTCCAGATATCGGCGTAGCCGCCCTTCATAGAAAGTGGATGAAGGATATCCTTGCTTAACGGTATTTCCGTAAATGCTTACACGTGCACGTGCCCTTCTGTGGGATGCGGTCCTATTGTCCGATTTTTTTACCATTTGAGCATCAAAGTCGTCATTGTAACAGATTTGAGGTCATCATACCCTGTGACTCGATGATCCGGTGGGTACCAGTGCCACTGGAGTTGTGCCATCATAGCCGCAGGTGAAAAAAATGAAATGTCAGATTTTGCTACCTACCTTTGAAAAAACCAGCAGCGCATGCAATGAGAAAAACCTATGCGGGCCATTCTAAATATCCGGGACATGGGCGATTTTTTCATACTTTTGAAGCACGGGGCAATGCAATTCCCCATTTCGCATGCGCTGCAAAGCACATTGCATGAAGGAATGCATTTAACAGCGCTAACTAGATGGGGAATAACATTGCCTCGTTCTTCAAAATTCTGATAAAAATTTCCTATGGCCCGAGTATTTTGAATGTCTGAGTATAGGTTGGACGAATCTCATTCTTATCATGGTGGAATTTTACCGTCCAGGAGTAGGTACCTAGAGCCTGCGTGTTTCCACCGATAAATCGGTTGAATACCTAGATGTTTCCGGGAAAGAACTACAGCGATAGTTTTTTTTCACTTGAAATCTAAATATCCATAGTTCATCTCCGAATATAAATTTAAGCAAACAAGCAAGCAGGAACATTAGATTTTTAGTGATGGGATCCCTTTACTGCGGGCCTTTATGCCAAAAATGTGAAAAATTACAGTTGTATGTTCCCTGCACCGCAGAGTATTTAACAAATATTTGCACGCAAAGGGTCAAAACATGATATTCCAGCCTAAAAGCAGGAACATTTTCAGGGCCTGAATCAAGATACAGAAATATGCTCGTTTTATCATGCTATATCATGCTAAATCTGACAAGTCACAGAGGATTTCAGGGGGTGGAATATTTCAAAAAAGGACACCGCACGCAACGATATTTAGAACGTGCAAACAGTACAACGCCTCGACTTCATACAGCCCTGTTTCAAATTAAAATGCACCAATGCACACGCACGTGCAACGGTCGCCTTGCATTGCATACAGGCGCCTCTAGCGAGTGCGTTTGAAAGTGGAAATCAGCTGATGCATTTTGTTAAAAACAGAATCACCGGGGTCTTTAAAACATGCGGATTTTGCCTGGTGGAGTTGATCATGTTGGAATTGCAGATTTGGGGAAACCACCCTTTGAATTGTTTTAAATTTTTAGGGAATCTGATTCCTCTGGGAGATTGTTTGCATTGCTAAGAAAAATAAAATTTTAGAACTCCAATTATAATTGCAAGTGCTGCTGGGAATCAATTGCTCTTTTGAGGGCGTCCTATGAAGGCTATAACGTTGACATCCGTCACCGTTGCGAAGCAACTCACCGCAGGTGCCAAATTAACAAAGTCAGGAAACGCTCAGCAAGTCATTTATACTCGAACACGCTCCGGTGCAAAATTGAAAAGTGATATACGCCGCAAAATCTAAACAACAACATCATTTTCCAGTATGGCGCACCTCTTTCGTTCTCGCTTTTTTAAGGACCAGTTAACAAGAAACGACTTCAGTATAAATGCCTCAGTTGCCCAGTTTGCAATAACCCACACATTCACGAATAAGATCCAATTGAGACTGGAAAGAAACCTCAAAAGTGTCATGCATTCGCTGACAGAAATTTATCTGCATATGGCTCTGTTTGCCGTGTTGTTTTAAACGCAGGGGTTTAGAAGTAAAAGTAAATTCCCTGAATAAAGAAGATAGAGCTTTCAGCAAAGAACTGAAGAAAAATACAAGGGAGAAACAGTTGCGAGTCGCACGGTATATTCTAGTCAAAACTGATTCCTGATAGGGAATTCAAGAACTATTCCAATATCACATAAATCAGATGTTTTTAATTCCCGGACTTAGTCGTATCTGATCGAAGCCACATTAGCACTCGCCATGCCTTGTAATACCGCACAGGGATTCCGAAAATTCCACGAGCATTTCTGCGACAAACAGATCGGCGAAGAATGAGGGTGGATTGGCTGATGAGGTAATTCTTTATGGTGGATGTGCTCATCCGAACAACGAAATCTTACGGATTTTGATAAGCGTGTGATCATATCCTGATGAAGTGATCGCATATCCTGAAAAAATGTGACCAAATTATTCTCATCATTATCATTTTGGTCATTAATTATTGATCAAAGTCAATTATTGAGAAAACTCCGACAATAAAATATAATCAATCAATCAAAGTCTCATGGAAAACTGATCAAAACTTCATGCTCGTATGAGAGTCCCATCAATAAAATTCAAGCGTCAGTTCTTTGAAAAACTGATAATTTCATAGTTCCATCAACAAAACTTGCTCTCGTTCACTTCAGTCTCAATTCAATTCGTTCCTCCCTTAAAACAACAGAATTTTATTCACTTGGTAATCATACTGAGTTAAACATTTTACTACTTACTGAAATGTGGCTCCCTGCTGAGATTGGTGCCGCAAAAATCATACCAAAATCCAATTATCGTTTCTCATGATCCTAATCTTCACTTCGATTATTTGCTGGAGGTTGCCTGTTTTCCGGGTAGTTATTAGAAATATTCCTCTTGCATTGTGCTATGCGCCTACGTAGCTCCTCCTGTTTAAGCCACTCTAACGATATCGTACTCACCAGCACTTTAATGCCTGCCTGATCATAAACCATTGCTATATTGCCAGCCGGTGCGATTTCAACCTGACAAAAATATAATGTGGGCGCATTAATTATCTAATTTAAAATGTGTTTTGAGGCACTTTTTTGACTTAATGGAAACTTTTGGTTTGATTCAATTTATGAACAACACAACAAGATTTTTTTCATCAGGAACAGAGAGTATTTTAGATCTTCTTTTCGTAAACTTTGATTACCCCGTTATCAGCACTGAAGTAATTGATGGTATTTCGGAATCACAGAGCAGTTGCTGCGCATCTAGCTGTATCCAGCCATATCAGCTGTGACTTCTCGGGCTCACCCAAGGTGAGGGTCAGTTTTCAATAACGTGCTAACTTGGAACCAGTTAGAAGTTTTCTTCACTCGAGCTTTGCCAGCTTTCCCTCTCTTTTCCACTCTGGTTTTAACTCTTGTTGCTCGGCTCTTCGGAACATTTTGTTGTATCTGCCATTAGTTTACTTCCCTTGGTGTCTAAGAAACCCAAGAATGATAATTTGTCCCTGGATGAAGCAGCTGATTCTTAATGGTCTTTAACGCCTTTACAATCATATAGTTCAAGTTTCTTTGCTGGTAATTATATGCAGTTTAACAATCTAATTGTTTTTCAATTTCATGACTGTTTCAAGCCTTTCTGTGAAAAATTCTGCCGGCATTGATGGCATTCCAAACTAATTAATTAAGGCTTTTTCGACAGAACTGACACCATTTTTATGTTGTGCAATAAATTAATTACGTTTTCCAATGTTTTTCTTAATTTATGAGAAAAGGAAATTGTATGGTCCCCGTTCCAAGGAAAAAACGCTTGCCATATGTTGAATTCGACCATTGTCAATACTTTCCTATATGTGTGGAGCCAAATTCCTTGAAAAAATCTTTGTGCAGACTCTCACGAACTTCCTTCGAACTTCCTTGACGGCGACAACTTTTTGTAGATCAAAATCAGCACGATTTCAGTAGTGGTCTTTTTTTGTGAAATCCAATTCGCTTTATGTGGCACAAAATAGGTTCAGCTTCGGAGAGGGAAACGAAGCTGTTCTTGCCGTTTTCATTGATTTTAACAAAGCATTTAACGCCGTATACCACATACACGCACTGCTTGTTGAAAAGTTACGCCATCTCAATTTTTCTCATGCCATGCTGTTGATCATCTCTTTTCCTGCGGAAAATTGGTTGTTAAATGGAAAGTTCCGTCTCTCCACAACAAAAGTATCGAAAAAGCAAAGGGTCAAAACATTCCCCGGTGTAACCCCTGCGGAGTCGGCGTAACTTTGCCAAAATTCTATCGGGCCCCCCGTTATTGGTTTTCAGTCCTCAGTTGAATGCATTCTTTTCCAGAACTCTAAGGGAATGGAATGCCCTTCACTGACACTCCACCGGAATCTCAATGAGATTCCGGCCCCCTATCTCAAAATTACTCGGGTCACTTGAAGTAGGAGATACCATTGATTTTATTCGGCAATATACAATTTAATACAATTCGGCAAAAACAAGACAATTTTTGGCCAAAAACAATTCGCCAATTGGATAAAACAAACCAAACGGAGCTACCGAAGCATAAAATCTGAAATGATTCCCGATGCCACAGCGAAATTTCAAATCAATTCAGAACGCAGAATCTATAGAAACATTGGGTTCCAATAAATGCAAACGATAGTGATCAAAATCTGATGTAAGTGCATAACTCCGAAAATGCAAGCGGAGAGATGGCTTGCTTATAAGCAAGATTATTTTCATAAGATTATGTTAGTTAGGCAAGGCATCTGCCCACACTTCATACGCCACACATTTTGGCGCGATGATTTCTTTGTCCATCAGATGGACTTTAGAACACCTATCAGGAGGAGAAACGGACTCGTGATGGAAAATATACGTTCTGATATTCACCCTCCACCTGGTATGTTATCGTTTCGTAAAATGAGTGAAAAACAGAATGAATGGAATGGATCATCGGGGACACAAACTAAATGTTCGATATACGAAGGGTGTTCTAAAAGTATTGTCCTGCGGGGTTGTTCCAGTGGGGCTTGGCAGTTGAAACTTGGCATACATACATCTCAAGCCACCTTTGAGAAGACATCTCGCAATAATTTCGAAACACCCCTCGAATAGACTTCATTCAAATAATTTCTTTATAATCAACGACCAGCAACTACTCAGCAACACTCGCCGCTCCCTTTTCTTCTGTCAGCAATTTGCATCCACACGGCAATCACATGAATGCGGCAACAGCGGTAAAAGACCGTCCATCGCAACGAGGCATCCTCGGAGCTGTGAAGCGGAAGGGAGCGTTGCCTCCAGACGCCAACAGATTTATTTATTTATTTCAAAATTAACGACTAACAAAATGTACTGGTTAGTCGAGACTTCACAAAGAACTAGAACTTAAAAACTATCAAATATTGAAGGAATCAAAATATTGAAGAAATAATATCAATTCAGTGAAATAGCGGCAAAAAAGTGAATGACTTTACAAAAAACAGCATAACAAAGAGGGGAAAATAAAAGAACGAGGAAGGAGAACTAGTCCAATATGTGAGGTGGTAGAACAGCAGACTTTCGGAGGAACGGAGAATTTGTTGGTAGGGAATTCCACTCACGAGCAGTCCGGGTGAAAAAGCCGTTGTATGTAAAATCAGTGACAGGAAAGTCCACATGATAAATGTGTTGTGTACGCCTGGGTGACGAAACAACAGAAAAAGATGTTGGCAGGGATATCCGAATTTTGTCTTGGATAATAGCCTGGAAGAGTTTCAGCCTTCTTTCAAGACGTCGAGATGGAAGATCTTGAAGAGAAGTGTTTCTAGCATGTTCGTGACGCTTGCATCTCGAGCGTAATTCTGACAAATAAATCGAGCGCAGCTCGTCTCTGAATCTTATCCAGCAACGAAATATCGGACGCGAGGAATGGATCCCAAACTTCACATGCATGCTCAAGTTGGGGTAAAATTAAGCTCTTGTAAGCTTTTAGCCGGGACGCCTTCGAGGCATTCCTTAAGGTTTACTAATGAAACCAAGGGATTTACTTGCTTTACAAAAGATGGAGTTGACATGACTGCTCCAAGAAAGGTTGCTAGAAAGTTTTACTCCTAAATATATGACCTCTTCAACCCGCTCCACCACCTCATTGTCTATCATGTAAGGGAAAAAACAGGCAATGGTCGTAATAGTGCGGCTCTGGAAAAGCAAATCCACACCGTTTTGGAAGGATTTGGCTTGAGACACCATGTCTTACACCAATTTGACAGGGAATTAAGATCATTCTGTAGTGAGACCTCATCACTAGGGCTATTGATGATGCGATAAATAATCACATCGTCAGCATAGAGCCTAATTTGACTGCAAATAATATCAGGCAGATCGTTTATGTATATGAGAAATAGAAGGGGGCCTAAGACACTGCCCTGTGGAACACCAAGCGGCAAGCAATCGGTTGGTTGAGATAATGCTTTATCAATTTGTACTCTGAACGACCTGTCCTTTAGGTAGCTCGCTATCAAATCAACGACAAGAGGAGGAAACCCTAAATTGATAAGCTTCATGAGTAAGAGAGAATGAGGGATGGAGTCAAATGCTTTCGAGAAATCAATCAACACAGCGTGCACTTTGCTCTTAGCACTCAGAGCAGAGCCCACATCATGAACAAACTCGACAAGCTGGGTGGTGCATGACAGCTTGCTACGGAACCCATGTTGGAAAGTAGACAAAAATTGGCAGGATTCCATCAATGATATTAATTTGGCATGTAGAATTTTTTCAAATATCTTACCGCATGGATTTAAGAGGGCAATTGGACGGTAAGATTTAACCGAATGCTTGTTTCCTCCTTTTTTAGGGACAGGAACCACCTTGGTAATCTTCCAGTCATTCGGATAGGCACGGTCAATAAGTATTTTTTTGAATAAGGGTTCCAAGAAGAATGACAGTTCAAAGGACAGAATTTTCAAGAGTTTGTTGGGAATTCCGTCAAGCCCGGCGGATTTGTGAGTCTTAAGCCTGTCTTAAGCCTGTCAGATGACTGTCATTGCGATGTCATTGCGATGTCAGTCACAGTAGCTCAGTTGGTAGCGGGTCTGACTCCCAATCCGAAGGTCGTGGGTTCGATTCTCGCAACAGTCGGAATTTGTGGGTTGGGTCGCGCTCCATTCTGGCTGCAGTGACAGAAAGGGAGACTTTGTGGCGAGTCTTCTACTCCTTCGAAAGGGACTTTAAGAAGGTGGTCCCGTGTGCAATTCACCATGTGCACGTAAAAAAGAACACTTCGTCCGTCCAAGAGTGGCGGAAAGTTACAGAAACATAATAAAGCCACAGACACATACAGGGGTACCGAACACCAGTGTAGGGATGGTGAATGATTGGTATGAATGGCGCCAGTGTGTGATGAGTTTGTGTGCAAGGCGCAAAATATGAATGGGTTGATGTGGGCGAAAAGAAGCCCTTGGGGAACACCCCGAAAACCGTACACCAGTTTCAGTTTCAGTTTCAGATTGCGATGTGCGATTTCCATGACGGAATGAAACAGCGCATGGGTGCACAACTTTACATAAAATCCTGAGAATTTCTAACATTTGGCTTGCATGTTGCGATTTTCATGTTTCGCCTTGGTGTCAGGTCGACCGACAGGTCGACGGGCTTTCTATAATTCTTTATAAAACAAAACATCGGATTTAAGTGGGTGCGGAGCATGATTACAAAACAAAACAATTACAGCAGTCTCTTGTTGAAAGCAAATCGAATAAAACTCGTGTTAATGGCCTTCATTAACAACTGTAAGACGACATGCCTATAAGTCGTTTCACTCTGAGTTGGCGTCTGAGTTTGGTGATTGATAAACTGGGAGTTCAATATCTGAGCTCCTAGAGCCCGATCGATCGTTCCCTGAACTGCAACAGATCAGTATTTTTCTTTGTCGCATTTCATATTTTCAAATCTGCAACATTTTCAAGTTGGGCATCCCTGAACAAATTTTGGCGCGACGCCAACTCAGAGTGAAAGGACGTTACATGACACAAAGATCCCAGTGAGTTGCTGTCCGAAAACCACAGTACAGTGTTTACCCGCAGTTTCAACAAAGAAATTGTGGTACGGATAAAAACGTTTTGAATGTGTGGACAAAACAAAACGCTCCAAAATGCGTCGACAGGTATCTTGCACCAAAAAACGCAAATGTAAAAATTTTCGCATCCGTACAGAGTTTCACTGAAGCATGTCTCGACAATTATACGAACTTATCAAAAATCCTCGAACATTTTGGCGATATTTTAAAGTACTGGTTAACGCAGGGGCCATCTAATTTCAACGGGGCTTGGTGCAACTTCACTCCTCACGAGTGTCATGATGTTTTGCCGCTCATCCTGCCATTGATTCTAAATGCATGGCGCCCGAGTCAAAATGAACTCCTATGTTCGAAGACTTTTGACAAGGCGTGTAGTTTTCTGTCTGAGGTGGAAAAGTTGATGACAAACCCTTGACCCTCTCAAGAAGACTTTTGCCAGCGAATTTGAAAGATTCCAAATCTTTCACACCAACGTGGAACTTGTGTTCAGTATTTGGTAAACCGCCAACAGGATGGAAACAAGCATGTGAGCGCAAAAATCGGAAAACCATATGTAAGATTTCAACGGACCAAATCCTCTTCCAGCGCTGGCATGAAGAGATTTTATTTGCTAAGACTCACGAGAAGTCAGGATTCACATTACCTGAAAAAGAAGCTTTCCTCAGAAAGAGTATTGGATATCCAGCCGAAAGCTATTTTATGAAGATAAACGCAAGCGATAAAAGAAATAGCATATACGAAATAAATACATACATGTATATCACGGAAAATAATCTAAAATAGTGCCCTAACGTACGGGGTGATCGGAGTTGGACAGCATCTTCGCTTTTTGAACATGTGAAGTTTAAAATCTTTTCACTAAAAATGCCCATCAAATAAAAAAAAATATTTTTAGTTGGGTGTTCTCAAGATACGCTCCCACATGTTGAATGGAATCGTCAGATGTTTCAGAGTTCCGCTTTTTTTTTATCAACCCTGTACAAATACAATTTCTATCGCACAATGCGCGCTCCGTTCATCTCTCACAGGAGATGAAATTGCACTATTTGTTTTTGGAATTTGGCTTTGTGAATTCGGGAAAGGAGGAAAGTAGATTCTTGAAAACCGACGTGCATTATTTTGATCTTGAGAGTAAAATGATAAAAAAAACAGTTACAGGGAATATCTCTGAAACTAAAGGGGAAGCCATGGCGAGGTGGAATCGCCGAGGGGGTTAGGCTAGGATCAAATGCATTTGAAGAAAGCATTTTTAAAAAGGGGGGGAGGCAGGGGCCAATTTGGATTGGGCAGCATAAGGGTGATTCACCTAAGTTTCCCCCAAATTGAATTGCATTTTCTCTTCAGAAATCGTCGTAAGAGATTGTTGCTGCGGTAAGTGATTTTCTCGCCTTCGAAAGTAGTAATTTGAATTAATTTCCAAGAAGAAACCGTACGGCAGTCAGATCGAGCCATAATCTCATAGCAAATACCATAGAGCATTCTAGTGTCCGATAAATCCCATCATTGAACCAATTTTCGGAAAGAAACCGTTCGGGAGTACAAACGGAATGCAGGCCCCAGCTCTCACGCGAAAATTTTCACTACCTCGCGTTTTTTATCACCTGATTGGCATTTAGGGCTACATATAAAGGCAGTTCCTTCCTTTCATGCCGCAGACACCTAAAATACAGCACAGGGGTGCAAAGGGAATGAAACCGTGATGGGCGACTCGGGACGAGCAGGTGCTGCAACGTTGTTTACACACAGATCGGACGTACGGTTCCAGAGCTATCTATAGCTACCAAAAACACCCCTGTGCAATTTGGCTACAAGGGATGGACTTGGACACTGTTTCTGAGTCGCGAAAATCACTTGCTCGCAACAACCTCCGACGAGGATTTTCCGAAAAAAAAAGCAATTTCATTTTGGGAACACTTTTATTTGTTTTTTATTTAATCAAATGGCTGCGAAATGGCAGCAACAACACAGCTTCACAATGGCAATGCAAGGAAAGCAACAGATCAAGAACGAAGAGTCAAAGATATGAACAACAATAAAATCAATTGCGCTTTTAGGCGGTCGTCAATAGCGATTTAAACTCGATTGATGGATGCCCTGGATTTTTATCCGCCTGATTGCTATATTTTCTGCCTCCATTTTATCCGTCGCATTTGGATTTTAGATATGCGCCGTCAGATCGAAATTTTGCGGGAGTTGATTCCATTCAATGATAGTGCGGGGGGAAAAGGAATTGCGGAAGACTGAAGATTTGATAAGCGGGTAGTCAAGAACATACCTATGTTTGTTGCGTTTTGGTTCTGCAAAAAGCTTGAACATGTTCGGAAGCTCGATCTGACAACTTCTATTGAACACATTTCGTATGAAGTTCAATCTTCTCGATTTTCTCCTTGCTGCCAATAGAGGTAGGCCAAGCCTTAGTGCATTGTCCGTTACACTGACATATCGAGAGAAGTCGTTGATTATGAACCTAATGGCAAGTCTTTGTACTATCTCTACTGCCTCAATATGAGACTGCCGTATCGGGTCCCACACTATGCACGCATACTCAAGTATTGGAAGAACTGTAGTTAGATAAGCTTTTACCTTTATGTCTTCGGCAGCATTCTTAAGGTTCCTCATCGCTATACGCCCAACGATTTTTTGGCTTTTGAAATAACAAAGTTGATATGGAGTGTCCAACTCAGGTCGGCGGAAAGGATTACCCCTAAATACTTGAAGGATTCGAGCTCTGGAATTTGAGATGAATTTATTTCGTACTTGGTGGAACAACTGTTCCTTTTGTTGGTAATTGATGTAAAAAAACACTTGCGTAAATCATCCTGTTTGTGAGGATTGAATTGAATTGAATAATTCTGTATTTCAGGGGGAATTTCCCCTTATCATACATACGAGATACGGTTACATCAAGGTACAAATGGTATATAAGTTCGACAGAATGCAAAAATCAGCAACGTTGGAAAAAATAATTATTGAACAAATACGGAATCAGAAACAGATATGCCACCGCGTGGATAGCAAGTAACCTACGGCGTCTCATTTGAGGATTGTGAGCGCGTCAAAAACGCTGAAAGCCTGCGTCTGAGAATATGCACTGATATTGGAGGTTCTAGGGTCTTGGCTGGGAGGGAATTCCAGTCTCCAATAGCTTGCCCAAGGAAGGACGCCTTGCCGAAATCCCTCTTGAAGTAAAGTGGCCTTACTTTTAAAGCATGATCCTGTCGCCCAAACAACGTGGGACAGACAGTGTGCTTGGAAAGCTCTTTCCACCCTCCAGATTCGCAAGGAACTCTGAAAAAACATAAAATGCGCTCGATCTTTCTGCGGTCAGCCAAAAGCCCCCACCCGAGCTTAACAAGAAGAGCAGAAACACTGCTCCTTTTCCTGTAGTCACCAAAAACAAAGCGAGCAGCCTGCCGCTGCACACGCTCCAAAGCAACGAGGTGCGAGGATAGGTGTGGGTCCCAAGCTGTGGATGCATACTCTAGAATTGGCCTAACGAGAGATAGATAAGCTTTCTCACGAATTCTAGGAGTGCACTTCCTGTAATTCCTTTTAACGAAATAGAGCGCTCTCCATGCCTTTTTTGCGACTGCTGTTACGTGGCTCGACCAGTCAAATTTGCTTGAAAACTTGACTCCCAAATATATAACTTCCTTGCTGGGAACCAGCTGAACCCCATTCAAAAAGTATTTGGCATCAACTGTCGAGGCTACCCTAGAAAATCTGACGAGGGAACACTTCTCGGGATTTAAACCCATTTTGGAAACAGTGCACCACTGGGAAATCGAAGTCAAGTCCTCCTGGAGAAGCTTATGATCAGTTAGGGAGTCTATTTGCCTTTACACTACGCAATCATCGGCAAAGAGACGCACGTTGGATTTAATTCCATGAGCTAAGTCATTTATATACACAATAAACAATAAGGGCCCTAGTAAACTGCCTTGGGGAACACCAGATGGCACTGAGCAAGGTTCAGAAATGTGATCATCAACCTTGACCACTTGAGTTCTGCCAGTGAGATAGCCTTCAAGCCAGCTCAAGGTAACACAGTCAAGCCCCATGAAGGCTAGTTTCCGTAACAAAATAGAGTGACTAACAACGTCGAAGGCTTTTCCAAAATCAATAAAGACTGCATCAACTTGTGCGCCTTTATCCAGTGCCATGGCCAGGATATGCATAGCAAAGAACAGCTGATGGGAACGGCTTTGGGCAAGTGCGAGTTTAGCATTGGATTGGGAGAGGGCCAACGGGCAGAAGGCACTGCGAGCCGTGGGTTGTATTGTTTGGATCACGGATTTTACATTTGAAATGTTTTTCAGAAAAGTTGGCAAGATGAGCTCCATGAAACTTTCCAACTTGGAAATTCGCAGCTTTCCACATGCAACATACCACATTTCAATGAGAAGCAACCGGCAGTTCAGATTATATATGATTTCTGCGTTCCACATTCATGCGCCTGCCGGTATTGTGCCTGAGTGACAAAACATCTCGAAAGTTTGTATACCGACAAAGTTGCAAGAAATTCGAATTCTAAAATTTACCATCCTTCGAATAATTATAGGTAATTTTAAATAATTCGGTGCAGCAAAAAACTGCGATTTTACTTTTCGGATGATCTTTCGTAGAATTCAACAAAACTTTGGATTGCGAAATTATCCATTGTTTCTATAGAAAGCTGAGTTTTCAACAGGCGTGCGAAATTTGAAAATTTCATCATACTGAAAAAATACGCAGAACTGAAATCAAGTTGCACGCAAAATGTTAAAAATGGTCATATACCTACGTACGTTGCCTAAATGAAGAAATCCACACAAGTTCTAAAAAAACATCAATATTTTGATGCTTCATTTGAACTGTTGTAAAAAGAAAACTTGAAATATAAAATTGTCATTCTCGTTTCCCCCAATCTCCTTTCCTCCCCGACTCATTCCAGGCATTAGGGTATTTAAAACCCTTGCATAAGGGCATTATTTCATCGTCCCATGTGGAAGAGACGATGCAAAGAGAAAAGGGACTTGCCGCTTGCTTAAATAGAGCGTAAAGTGGCAATTAAAAAGAAAAGATTAACAATAAATCTCCTCAGAGTGATACCACTTTCCAGAACTGCAGAAACGTCGCTACACCAAAAGCAGAGCTAGTACCGAATTGCTGTATATTGCTGGGTCTTTGGGAATTTCTTCAAAAAATAATGGAGGAGATACCATCATCTCCAGAGTGAAATCAGCACAAAGATGGGGCGGACCACTTTCTTGCTTGGGGGTGAAAATTGAAGTCTCATGGAAAGACAGATGTCTCACGAACTCCGTTTAACACTGCTAGCTAAGGCTTTATCTCTGGCTTTAACGCTGCGGCTTTATCTCTGCTTATGAAATGCTAGTGGCGACAATTTTAAGATTCTTGTCATCAAACGTTTTCAAATATGGGACTTATTCGTAAGTGTGTCAATTGCTGCCGTGACAGAAGGGAAAGACGGGAAACGTGATAAACACTGCCACCTTTTGCAAGTTCGAAAAATTCAATAGCAATAGCTTGGCGGAGTTTAATTGTGACATTGCCAAACTAGTGAATTCCATTTGAGGGCATCTCTCATACATCTGGGCATTTTCCCATGTGCGGTAAAAATGCGCTATTCCACGATCAAGGGAACAGATGCAAATGAAAGGACTGGAAAAACGAAGTAAAATGCTGATAAAGCATACTCTAAACGAATCTCAGTTGCAAAAGTGTCTCTCACCTGGTGAAAACAGGCAACTGTGAACCCATAATTCGAACTCGTATAGGAGCAACAACGATACGGCAACGGTCACAAGAAATGGGACACGGTGAACTGTATCACGAAGTCAGACCGGAGAAGAAACCGGGCTTTCCGGAAAGAAGGGAATGACGAGCAGCAAAAAGTACCTTGAAGCGAAGCTGAAATAGGAGAAAACAAAATAAAAGTTTAGCATCGTTTAACCACTTTGTGTGACCATAATGTCCACAAAAAGTGACCGCGTGAAAAAGAAAGAGGAAAATTAAAGATCAAACAATACTGGGGCGCTGAAAAGCAAACTTATATTTTGCCGCAAGCGCGTATGGCAGACCGGAAATGGCGCATTTGAAACGGCGATTTGTATTTTTCGCCGTTGGTAAATAGAGTTCCTACCAAAGATAATTTTTTTTTTCATAAATTAAAGATAAATTGCAGAAGACAACATACGGTGATGAATTTTAATCTTGCCTGATGTGTGTAAATTTTCACTTCTGAGTTGACTGGGAGACTGGCGCTGGAGGAATAAGGATCTCCAAGGTGCAAATTTGTGCAAGAGAGGTGCACATTTGGGTGCCTGACCGTTTTTAAGGAAGTTTTGACAAAAATGTTTAGTGTGGATGTTGTACATACACAGCAGCCACAAGTGAACCGCACGCCTTCGCCAACGGCACTCACCACGCAGATCCATAAATTGAAGGGTTATTCGAAATACAATGTAGAGGTATGTGCAATCGAGTTATAAGTCTGACGTTTTAGGATGTTTGTAAACATATATTACAGGAAGCGCTCATAATTTTGAAGTACCTTAATGGCAAGTGAAATACTTACTTTGAAAAATTATGATATTTTTTAGCTTGTTTACTTTCGAAGAGGTCGTGAGCAGCATGTTTACTCTAGTCTGAAATAAAGAACGCCTCGCAAATGCATGGTCTCCAAAAGGAAATAGCATCTTGGTACGCTGGGACTTCTCCGATGTTTCTCTCGCGGCGCAAAGAGCCAGCGGTGTTTTTGCTCTCGTCGCTTAAACGAGCGAATAATTCCGCAGGAGAGCTTCCTTCTCCCAGTCCTTCAATCGCGAGATCCGAGCTGGCATGAAAACGTCTGATATTTTCCACATTGTGTACCGCCGTGTGCATCTGAAAAAGACGGCGGACTGAATTGTGCATGCACCGCAGAGTGGAACCATAAGAAAAGACGGCAAACACAATAATGCACCGCCGAATACATCACTGAGGAAAGACGGCGACTCTGACGAAGACGGCGATCAGAATAATTATGAACTGCCGAGTGCAGTTGAGAGAAGACGGCGAACAAAACTGTGATTTTACAAGGATATTATCCCGGAAACTCTTTAAAATAAAAATTTGAAGTTGGGAGAGGGCAGAAATTTCGAAATGCTAAAGAATTTCCATATGGCAATTGTAAGACCGGAAACTGTCATTGCAGAATGCTCAACAAGACTTCTCGTTCGTACTTAAAGGAACGACAAAAGCTGAATTTTCCGAGGAAAAAATAAAACCGCTTCGATCCCAATGTGGGCATTGGTATTTCTTTACAAGAAATACGTTTCTTGATAATTCGTATTTGTTTAAGCGTCTTTTTGACGATGTGTCACACGAGTATAAACGACAAATCACGCATTTGTCAATTAGCCGAATTTTTTCTGAGTTCTGGCGAATTTCGTCCGATATATGCCATTACAGAAGTACTAAAGGAACCTGCAGAAAGAGTCTGCATCAGAGAGGATATCATGGGTAAGGCGAAAAAGCGCATTACATATGGATGGCAAGAATCATAAAATACATGGCAAGAATCGCGAAGATTGCAGGGAATACAGGAAGCATGCCTGTTGTGTGTAAAAAGTTTTAAAAACAGGACTGCCCATTCCTATGGTGAGGACCATCTCTTCTTGGAACGTTCTGTGGAGGAGCCCTGTCCGTGGATATATGGGCTTGTAATATTTGGCTGAAGGAAAGGCCAAATGGATTTATTATCCATTTGGCACACGAGAATATTTCCCCAACGTCAAATGCATTAATGGTTGGCGATCTATACAACAACTCGGGCCAAGTGCGGCGGTGTTTCGATCGTATCAAAAACGTGGAAAACGCAATATCCCAGAAATAAACAAGGTGTCCTGAAAAAGCGAAATCATGCGGAAAAGAATCCAGGCTGAAAATTTTGAAATGTTTGCGCGAAAAATACGCTTTGAACATCACTCCGATTTGCTCCCTCTTGCCATTTCATTAGACTCTGGTGCTTGAAACATTATGAGCAATCGATAACAAGGCCTAGAAAACAAGATCAAAACCCAATCTTGTGCATTTTCAAGCCCCAAGCAAGAAAAATTATGAAAACACTTTCTGTAATTCACACTCACAAAGCGGCATTAATTATCGAGAAACTTTCTTTGAAACCCTGTCACATTCGCATGTTAATTATTATACTTTTGGCTTTTGTTTTATACTATAAGTTCCACAGGAAAAAGGCGGCAGACATCAGGCTCTTGTTTCCTGGAAAAAAAGAAGAAAGTTCGTTTGTTCGGAGCTTTCAAGAAGCACTTTAAACGAACTCAAATATCAAATTTTCGATTTTTGAAACCAACAACATGTATCGATGTCTGGTACAGGGTGGCTGAAAACCGAATTCATCTTCATGTCGGCACACAACGCCCTGTCTTGGTGAGCATTGCCGAGCACCGCTTGCCTCGTAACCTGCAGGACCCGAGTTCAAATCCGGCAGACGGAGGACTTTCAACAAAACAGGTGTTGGCGATTCATTCATTGAAATGGACTGTGTTCTCTAAAAGCATCAGGTAAAGATTTGCAGTTTGCAGGAGTTACGGGGGTACCATAAGTCCCCAACCAGTTGAAAAAGATTAGACATGATGCATTTTCACAAGAGTTGCTGCAAATGCGACGCATACGGATGCTTTAGCCCTCAAAATTGTGGGGGATATTGAAGTTAGAGAATTCCAATAGGTTTCTGACAGTGCGGGGCAGGAAAGAATTATTTTTTTAATTCGGCCCACATCACTTGGACACATTACATAGACGTGATGATAAGGGGGAAAACCTCCGATCAGAATTAACCAAATTAAAATCATCTCCTTAAACAGCTTTTATAGGACAAACCAGGCAAAATTAAAAAACTGTTTCCTCAGTCTGTACTCGTAAGCACAAACGCAGTTCTCTTTCCACAGAAAATGCGTGCAGCGTCTCAATTTTATTGTTTTGTCTTTTGCAGACGCGAATGCGTCGTCTGCTGAGACAAAATGTTATTTTTGCCCGGAAACTGAAAACACAAGCCCTGTTTTAAATTGACGATTTTCGATGGAAATCGATAACTCAAAAAGTTTTCAACGAATTTAGCCCAAATTTGGAATTTTTCTATCATTTACGGAAACGAAGAGCTGATTAATTTTTCTCTGCGATCGGTGAAAAAATGTTGAACTTTTATTCTATACGATTGCACATCCGTCAGTCGCAAAACAAATAAAACGATTTCCATGGCAACGTCAAAAGGGTTTTCGACTTGAATCAAAGCTTCCGAAATTCTGCCGCTGAATTTATACCTTCACCGTTAGCCAGACTCTCCATTAGCAATGACACTCAGCTTAAAATTAGCAGCCAATTCGATGGCTAGATTGGTGTTGTGAAACTTTAATTTCTAATTATTACAACGCTATATTCCTTTTCCATTTCTGGGAAGCGTTCACCCATCTGATAAATTGACAGCTGTGCTAAAGCGCTAATGGGTGTGAGTGGAAATGAGGTATATGGCCGTTCACGTATGCCACTTATCACTGCAACCAGAGATGCTCAAAAGAGGGTACCTACCTTGTTCTTTTTCCAAAGGGTACCCCTATCCAAACACTGAAAACTGCCTAATCCGAAACTGTCAGTGCTAACAATGCTGATGAAGCAATCGTAGGAGGGTGTAAACATTCTAGCTTAAGTCTTTTTTATACGGGGAGGGACAAAATTGCACGGAAACGATTTCAGAAAATAACTCTGTTCTTAGCCGTGCCTTTGTGTCCCCCTTTGACGTCAGCCTTATCCCCAAAGGACCTACAAGGCGTAAAAGAGGATTTGTGTTGTTATTCATTTTGTTATAGGTTGGGGTATATTGCGAATATTTCGCATTGGAAAACTTAAAGCCAAACCTAACCCCACATGATTTGGGTAAAAAAAACCTAACGAAACCAAACCTAACCTTGCCTACCTAACCTATAGCAAAATAAATAACTGCGATCCAATAACATAAAGGAAAAAACAAACAGAATAACAACAAAGCAAACCCTGTTTGCTAAGTCACACTTGTCTTTAATGAACAAATAGGTACCCGTTGCCTAATTTGAAGGAAGAAAGCCATTTGCGACGAAAAATGCAACTTGCGCCGTTCTTATCTCTTTCTGTGATCATCATTTCATCAACTCAGATTCAATTGTCAGTGCATTTCACTGAGTTGTCAAATGTCGTGAGAATTGAATTCCCCGTTGAATGCCACCCCTATGTCATGTATCACGTTAAATTCTGGCCACCTATCATGCATCATAAAATCCTTTTCATAATCACGTAATACTTCAAAATGTGGCAAAAAAAAAGTAGCCAATTGTGGCAATGGCATCAGCAATCACCTGGGAATTTTGGATTTCCATGCACTGCTTCTCTCTCAGAACCCTGTCACATTGGGTGCAAAGAGCAGACAGAACAGAAACTGCAGTTCGGATGACATACTTTTGGTTGAAAACTCCCAACAGATATTTTAAGAAACCCTGTCATCATCGGAAATTGCTAACCGTTTTCATTGCACCAAATTTGACATGAATCACTCTCCTCATCACTTTTCTCATATTTTCCACACATGGTACTTTTAATTTGATTAGTTTGCCAAGCTTTCTGGTTTTGCAGTTTTTGCATGTGCTGGAATTCATTTCGAAAGTTATTACACTGCAAAAGACAAAACCATGGCTTCCCTGGAAGCGAACCTTTTAATCTTGTTAGTAACAGATTTTAAAAAAATCTTCCCAACTTTCGACGCCTGGCCAGGAGCGCGATAGAGTGCCTTTGGACCGCCCACATCACGCGCCTTTCGCGACTGTCTTCCAAGCAAACTTAGAGGTCAGCACTGTTCAGGTAGGAGACAAGAAAATCCTGGGGCATTACCGCACACAAAATATTTCTAGACTTTTTCTTATTTTTGCAACTTTTTTCACCTTTTAATTCTATTTTCTCCACAATACATTTCTTGAAAGTATTGCAGCGCGGCTTGAATTGTTTTGTTGGTTGGTAGTGAGAGGTGAGGTTGAAAGTTTGGTCGGTCTCGGGCGCATTTGCGTCGAGTGCGGCAGAATGGATTCAATATAAGGGATTCCTCTGTATTAAAGAAACAGAAAACTGAAGCAGACGCTTATCATAAATCGCTTCTGATATCCCAATTTGCGCTGACTTTTTCCGAGACGATAAGATCTGATCAGCAAAACGCCCGCTTTTTTGCAACGTTCACAAGAAATTTTACGACATGATGAACTCCGATGGCAGGTTTAATTCGATGACCGATGCAATTCCGAGACACAATGCCTTCCAATGCGATACTTGATAAATTTTGTTTGTTGTATGAGATGGGAAAAATAAAATTCAGGCACGACTTCTTGACGGGTCAAGGAAGTTTCGAATGCTCAAAGGCATCCCAAATCGAAGATGCGCGGAAATTCGTAAAAGACGCCTGAAAATAATATCCTCAAACAAATGAATCATGTGATAAAATGACTATGCCGATACATGAGGCCATCAAGAACGTCTGATCAATAAACCCGAAATTGAAAAGACGAAAATGAAAATATTTGACCCCTTCTGGCAAAAACCCCACAAGGGGTGGGTTTCGAAAAAATTCATCTTTCATTTTTGTTTGTATTGACATGATGAAGAACAATTCCTCAAATTATTGTGCACATCTTTCCAACATAACCTGAAATTCAGTCCATATATAGTAAGCTATCATTAGTAAGATCATTCATGCTATCAAATAAAAACTAACATAAATCAAACGCCAGTAAGGCCTCTTCCATCTTGCTTGATGGATTGGCGTACTGTCTTGATTGGTTGCTTTGTTTTGCCTTTTACAACAATCAATCGACGGACCATTAAATGTTGTGTTAGTCTTTTTAAAGGGATTATTTGTGTCGTATCATCACTCTACTGGCAAG
>JASGXE010020459.1:0-31773 GCA_030068105.1 Sinentomon sp. SZTP_YWyxl
GCATTGTAGCACAGGAACGCTACACTCTGAGGCCTATTAAAAAATTAATTTGCCATATATTCACACCTTTCTTTTCTCAGCAAACCGTTGAAGATTTGGAAAAACGTCTGAAAGAAGGAAGTATTGTGATAATTCTACCGAGAGAAATAAGCAATGATTTGTGGATTAGCTTTTCTCCGAATGTCACATTGATGAAGGTCAGAACAATTGCTTTTACAATTTCTTCGTGAGACTGTTTTACACGGTTAAAATATTTGAGTAAAATTTGACCCAAATTGGGTAAAATTTGACCCAACTGTTGAGGCAAATATGAGGCATCGCTTTTGGGATTTATTTGACTTATCTGGATTAGTTCAACATGGTAACTCAACAAATGGGTCACTTACATTCAGTGTTGGGTCATATTAACGCCGCAGAATGGTCATTTTGAGGGTTTCTTGAGGTACTCGATAAGAGCCATCGTTGGTTCAAAATAATGTTCTGCCAAAATCAATTCCGTACATCGATTTGTTACACATTGCTGGATTAAAAGGAAGTCTTTGCAGTGTAAACGCTATTCATCATCAATCGCCATCATGAACTGACATTCATACCGCCGGTGGCTCGGCGAGGCGGACTGTTTTGCTTGACTCCCAAAACAGTAACATTAAAAGTAGGTATAGGCACTCCACTTCTCATTTGCCCATTTACGAGTAGGGAAGCAGGAACACAAACTCATACACCCTTTTACGAGTAAGTAAGCTGGAATGCAAACTCAAAAATGTTCTTGGCCACCTCAAATCCGGCCCTGCGTACTCAGGCTAATATTCAATGTCAGCTGAAACTGCTTCTCGTAAAAGAATATTTGAGCTTATAAAAATACAATGCTAGAATTTAGAGGAGAATGAGGTCATCAAGCCCAATTTGAAATCACTTCTCAATGAGCCTAACAAACACAATGTTCCTTGATTTAGACAATATCGATTAGGAAATTCTCAATAACGAGTAGGGCCTAACTCATTTCACAAAAACATTTTGTGCAAATTCGGAAATGTTGACGAGTCACTCTAGTTAAAAAATGTTCTTTTCTTTTTTTCATAGATCTCTCAATTGTTCCCAAAGAATGGAGATTCTCCTACGGGGAACATGCTGGAGTTTCAGACATTTATGAAGAATACGAACAAATTAGTGATTCCTTTGTCAGGCAACTATGATCATGAAGTTGCCTCTTCTGTCATTGAGGTATGCATTTATTCAGTTTTAATATTTTTGCACAGAATGCATCCACTTGAAGATAAAGTTATACCAACACACTAATAATCTCGCCATTTCGAAGTGATTTAAGCACCCGATTGCAAAAACAAATTTAGATCATTTTTATTTATTCAGTCCTGAGCCAAAGAATTTTCGGGGTAGGGAGTAACCGCTTAGTTAAACTTCGTTAAAACCAACATCACCAAATGCAAATTAAAAACAAAACAAAAGTCAGAAAGGTTAAAAAACAGCGTCAAAAGCAGAACGGAAACATGAAATCTGATAAGAAAAATGTTTCCACAGCGCATGGAAAATCACTCCCAAGTCAACGACGCCAGCTTTGAACGAGGAGGAAGGCCGACAGATATTGATAATTTTTTATAGTTGAGGGTCTTTCTTTTCGGACCGCTTGTGAACAAAGGAATTCCACTCCATTATGGTTCTTGGAAAAAAGAATTAAGGATAAAATTGTGCCTGGGAGTTGGATGTGAAAAACAAAGCATGTGGTCGGAGAGACGTTGAACAGACTTCAGACGATTGCTGAACTGCTGCGGAGGAAGACTTTTTTGTTACACGAGTTCAGAAAAAATCTAGAACCGGGGGTAGCGCAGTCTCTCACGAAGGGGATTCAAATCAACGTCTGACAGGATTGCAGAAACAGAGGCGGAGCAACGGATGATTCCGTAATTAACCCGGGCCGCTCGCCTATGGACACTTTCTATATGGTGGATCTCAACAGCAAGTATCGGGTTCCATGCTGCGCTCCCATATTCCAACACTGGCAGTACAATGGACACGTAGGCCTATCCTCTAGCATCAGAAGTCGAAAACTTAAGATTCTTTTGCATGAAGTAACAGGGCGACTCGCTCTTAAAGCGGTCGACTGTACATAGTCGCCCTGACACGAAGGTCAGCTCAAAGGAATACTACCAAGTGTTTGTATTCGGAAACATTTTCCAGATGGGTTCCGGCAAGGCGAGAACAGGGAATCATGTGTGGGTGAGAGCACCTCTGAAAAGGGTTTTATTGTTTTGCATTTGTCAGATTCAGTCTCATTCCCCACGTATCGCACCACTGCGAAATGCGGCTAAGATCGTCAGACAGTGTTTGGATATGAGCGGATTTCTTGATCGCTCTCTAAAATACGATATCATCGGCGAACAGGCGAATGCAAGATCTCAGACCCTCAGTTCACATATCTTAAAAAAAGAATCGGGCAACATATGTTATCCTGTGGAACCACTGAAGGAACAGTTCGTGGTGAAGAGAACCATTTTAGAACACCCTTGCTGGGGACGGTGAGTAAGGAATGATGAAACGAGATGTGTATTTTCGGTATGACAACAATGGCGTTGGTTTACATATCAATTTTTCAAGTGGCACAACGTGTGGCGCATGTGGCACAACGCAAGGAGCCTAAGAAAAATCAAGACACATTGCAAATGCCGGGTCACTTGCATCCAATGACCTGGAAACATCATCGACAAATGAAATGTATTGCTTAAAATTCCCAGGACAATTGTTTTTGAAGGCCAAACAGATTTGAGTGCAAGAATTGTTCTCAAAAACATGGCTTAACAAGTCACAAAGCAAGTCAGTGAAATAGAGCGATCACAAGATGTCAAATCATAGAGCATGCATTTTTTGGTATTGGAATGACAATGGCCTTTTTCCAATCGCTGGGGGTTTCACTTTGCTAATAAGATGGTAAAGGTGGGTGAACGAACACGGAAGTCAGTGACTGGACCTGCACTTCCAATAACTTTGCAGGTGCAGATCCTTTTCAAGAGGAAAGCGATCGGAGACGCGCAAAATACTCCTGAATATGATATACGTATCAAAAAACCATATCTTTGTCTAGGTAGAACAGCCCTAGTTGCAGTTTCAAAGGTTAGAGGTTGGGGTGAAGTAGAGAAAACGCTACAGAAGAATCTATTTAGTGTTTCGGATAATTGAAAAGGGTCGGAAATGTTATCGCCTGAGTGAAACGTTCTCTGGTGGGTCTCATCAGATTTAGGGATCTGAGGTTCTCCCAGAAGCCCTGGCAAGGTGAACTGGTTTCTGAGGCTGGTTTGGTTCTTAAAGGTGTCTTTTGTAGCAATAATGCAATGCCCGGGGAGTGGCCTCTGCACAACTAAAATTATGTGTGCAACTTTGAAAAGGATTACCATTAATATACACGCTATCACCGCCTGATAAACTCCTCTTCAGCAATCAGGCTAACCCGAAATAGAGCAGGACGACTCTCTATATTGAACTTTACATTCCCACACCTTCCTCATACTCACGACAAAATCTAGACTTTTACCGAAGAATTCTTTAAAAGCCATGGTACTCCACCATCAAGGGAGTACAAACAACGGAAGATCTCCGGGAAAATTCCAATAAAATGGTTTCGGTTTTGCGGAAACCTAGACCATTTTAGATGGCGCAACAGCTGTTTAGGCCGAAATTGTCTACTTTCTTCAGGCGTGCTTCAACCGAAAAAAGTATATTATCCTGAATGGATGCCATAACAGACAGCAACATGATCTCTTCAAGGAGGTCGGACAAGCCATATGCACCGATTCAGCAGTGGGAGCTGCTGTCTGGAGCGCCTTCTACCATAAACTTGGGATCCGGAAAAACCTGTGCAGGAAGCACAAAATCCAAAGAATTCCCAATTATAGCGGTATTCATGACATCACATTGGCTACTGATGGAAGTGGCGTATAAACCACAAAAAACTGCAATTGCGCCTGTTCGGAAACAGACGCATTTAGACATCCCGAAACAACCTGCGTTTGATAGCACCCAGCTGAAAAAGGAATTCTGAAAAGATGTCTCACAAGCAAGATAACCATGAAAACCAGTCCAACATATTTTTGCATAACCTTGCTCGTGTATCTCGAAGGCGAAGCAAATCTTGAAACCGGAGGTCAGGGAAGTGCGCCAGCCTGGTTCCGAGAAACAGAACTATTGGGTTTGTGGACAAGGGAAGACGTCGCAAGATGTGTCAGGACTTTAGCTCTTTCAGCATCTTCTCTGAACTTTAAGTGCCGCCAGGGCGGTGAGAATTTCAAATAGAGATTTAAATCAAATTTTGCTTTTTTGAAGGAATTTTATTCTTCAGCGGTTCAATACCTGCAGAGGTACCTGATTGTTGAGCTGCCGCTTCATGGGAAGCCACCGCCTTTTGCGCTTATATGCTCTTTCTTCCTATCATTGGTATTGAAAAGTCTAGACGGCCTAACCGTAGCCTTGCATCATAGGCATGGGTTACTGGTGTACTTTGATTCGTAATCGTCACCAACTGGACGTTGAACAGGGGTCTACTTTTAAAGTCCTTGAGCAAGTTATTTCGCCCAAAACTCACTGAACTTCCGGAATCAAAAAGAATTGTTAGGTTATCACTAAAGTTGCCATTACTGTACATTAATCTCCCATCCAAAACAAATAATGCACTTGAAAAAGGCATTGGCCTAATGACTTTTTCTTTTAAGGCAACTGAATTGAATTTTCTATGTACAGCAGGTTCTGGAGGGAGAGTTTCTAGTTTTCCGACAAGTCCAAATTTTCCTGACCTGTGGACCATGGGATATTATCATAGGATCCCGGTGTATAACCACTTGGGCCAGCTTCTTCTTGACTCACATAATTTCCTTGAACATTTTGCACTGGATTTGCCCTGTTTGAATAATCCCGATTGTTGTTATCCCTATCTGGCCTCTCGTTTGTTGTGAAAAGCCACGTGAGTTAAAAGGTCTTCCATTTCTGCAATCTCTTTTCATATGCCCGGGCCTACCACACTTGAAACAGACAATATCTCTTCTGTCTGATTGTATTCTTGCGTTGTTTTGGCCTTGACTAAAATTTCCCGTTCTTTCAAATGACCTAGGCCCAGTTCTGTTGTCTTGCCTTTCATTCGCATTGCGAAAATTTTGAAAACGAGGCTGGTTTCCAGAAAATCCCTGTCGATTTTCCCTGGAGAAATTTTGTCTTGGGAAATTTTCTCTTGGCTTTCTTAATTCTGTTTGAATAGCGCTGACTGAAAGTTTTAATCCCTTTAATTCTTCCTGTAGGCCAGTTGGCTCACTGTAATTTGCTTCAACAGCCGTCTTTACAGCTCTTAATGCCTTTTCCACTTTTCTAATTGTGGCTAGGAGGTCATCCAATGTTTTGGGATTTTGCAACAGAACCTGCATCCGAACTTCTGGTCGCAATGCCTTTGTGATTTTCTTAATCTTTTCTGTCACACTTATTTCTGGACAGCAGTCCTGAATGACACCCAAACGTTCACAGAAAAGGGCTTCGCCATTTTCAGTTTCAGTTTCAGGATTCTGTTTGCGCGACGGGAGGGCATTTTCAGCTAGAAACTTGCGATCTGACATTTTGAAGGCTTTAAGAAAATCTCTTGAAAGAGTATCCCAGGTCACTTCTTGACTTGCTTGTTTCAAATAAACTTTGATCCATTGGTTCGCAGTTCCAGTCAAATAGAGAGGAAATACTTGAACTTTCATTTCATTTCATTCATGCCCAAAATATTTGTTACCCTGTTAAATCTTTCAAGGTAGGTGTCTGGATCCACAGTTGTGGATGCGTCAAAAGTGCCAGGTGACAAATTCATGGCATTTGTTTGCCATAGATTTGTAATAGTAGTAGCCATTTCTGGAGTAATGGCCATTTCAGGAATACTTTCCTTTTCAACCACCTTAATTACCTTAGGTGAATCTTCTGGAGTAATTAAACTAACTTCCCCTTCGGGGGTTACCAAAGAACTAACTTCGACACTTGTTTGCACTTCTTCTGAAATGATATTCGGTATTGCTCGAGCACCACGTGGACGATATTCGATAGCTATTGCACTATCAGGATTTAAGTCAGCAGGCAGACCCAATTTACGCCTTGAAAAACGCTTTTTATCACTATTATCTGAGTCGTCCGAAACACGACTACTTTTAGGCGTAACGTCTAAATCACTAGTGCTTCCTCCTGGCACAATGTTCTCCATACGACGAAATCGCCCTAATTACCACATCCAAACATCTCGGTGCAGGAATCCTCCATGTGTTAGGGTGTAGCTATTCTCTAGACTTGGTTCCGCACTCGGACTATTCCTCACAATTAAAAGAAGAATCTTTTGAGAACTGACTGAACTGTTTTCTTTCTGAAATCTCCTGGAGAACAACTAAACTCTAACCCCAGTTTTACCTGGTATGCTGATTTCCCTTAACAGGTGAATCCACGACCTGAATTCATGTTTGGAATGTGGTTGAGACGACCCTTCGTCTAGGAGGACATCTACCAGAAGGAAAAGACAGGAGTCTGACTAATTCTGACTAATTTATTGTCAACTTGGAAACTACAAAAATAATGACATCTCACCGGAGTATTTCTTTGAATAGGTTGATCGGTTGAATCTGAAGGAAATCTCTTCACAGCTTTGTGAAAACTTCGCAACTGTTTGAATACCTAATGTATCACACTGACTGAGTGCCCCATGTGCTTTTATACCCCTGAATTCTCCCTAATCACCTGATAATTATCAAGCCTGGCTGATGCAACCCAAGGCTTTTGGCCAATTTCGAGAAACTTCTGCGTAGTTGGAAATTTCCTAAGGTCATAAGTCAAATGATTAGGGTATCACGCGATGCTGCTTTTGCCCGCTATGCCTCTTCAGACATCCTAAGACAATCGCAGAACCGGGTGATCCCCTTGACCCCAATAAATATGCATGGCTGAAACATAGTTGCTTTTGCGAAATTGTTGCCAATTTTGCTGACGCCATACTTGCAATAAGACCTATCTTTATACGAAAATCTGGAAAATTCCGCAAAGAGTTGTGTTGCTGTGAAGGCTTTTGAATTTAGAGGTGACCCAAAAATCCTCACCTAACAATATGTTAAAGCTTGGAATAACGAGCTGTCTCACTGAATGACTTTGAGTGGCTCCGGCGGTTTATCATTTCTATATCTATCAACTCGAGGAGCTCCCTTTCCAGTTTATTTTATCTTTGGCTGACATCACTTTTACATCTGCGTAGCCCTTGTCGGTTTGAAATCTATTCTTTTCTGGAAATTGGCTAACTCGTTTTGATTTGTTTCCCAATATAAATAGAAAGAATATTTAGAAAGATAAAATTTCCAGCCGGTCATTATCTGTAAAATATATAGTTGATATTTCATTTTTGTAGGCGGCGAAGGTTCCAAGCCTTCAGTGGACAAAAGAAGACTATAATTTCACCTACTATGCTTCTAAATTGATTCCAATGATGTTTGTTGACTCACGACAACTTAACGGACAAAATGGTATAAATCCTAACCTCATTGGTTTGGCCGAGGTAAGGAAAAGCGCTAAATTGTATCAAATGATTATCCATCTCTGCAATGTAGTGTGTATGAGAATCTCCATTGATGGCGTGCTGAAATAAAGTATTTGTTCGCCTCTGAAATAAAAATACGTTCAACATGTATTGCAAAGGTCATTGTCATTGTATTTTAAATGGGGAAGCTGCCATCAGTCAAAAGTAATCTCCTAAGTTCAACCTCTAGGCTATTTGTTATGCCAATCCCCTAGTCTATTGCTAGGCCTGTGTTTGTGTTGCTAACTTTATAATGAACAATTGACTCGTGTCCATGATCGTGGCTGAGTCTAGTGAACAATTGACCCGTGCTGTCACGTGTCTCGGCAGCACGTGTCTCGGCAGCAACGCGGAAATGCCGGAAGACCAGTAAATATTTCTCAAGTTTCGAAACAACTGCATTGTAATTGCAATAGTTCTGCAATAAAAAATTCAATTCAGTGCCACGTGCGGTTAAATTTTCACATTGCAAAATAATTCCTTTTGCATCTATTGCATCTATTGCATCCTATTGCATCTCACGTGTGTGCGGTTGAGGGGTCCCATGCAGTCGCTATCAAACTGACATGTCTTCGCATAGAACTGTGTGGCCTATGGAGCATATCGACAATATTGCCGTGTTATCAATTGCTAACCTCATGTCCGGTTTGTATTCACGGAAAAAAGGCTCTATGTCCCAACAAGAAACTCCGATGAATTCCTAATTGAAAGACTACTTCAAAAAATGAACACCATGTTGGGAGTCTGTTAGTTGCGGTTGGACACTAATTATGACTATGTATCTTTCAAAGAGGTTTACGAACATTTTCAATCATATTTTACAAAATATGGGAGACATCAAGGGGCTGATCCTTCTGGAATTAGAGGTCTTTCATCTGAAGCTATTTCAGACCAATCGGACTGAAGAATGTTGTTGATCTCCCAAAGAAACTCCCTAAATGATTATGGAGAAAAATAGCGCTCTCAGAATGAAAGGGAGGATATGTTTCCTTTTAGCGATATGCTGGATAAGCGATGACCGAAAGCGATGGGTCTTTTATTAAATATTCCGCTACATTCACAGTCGGTTTGAACCGTACAACGGATTTTTGAAAATGAATTTATATTTTAAGGGACTGATTAAGTTCATGGACTTGATAGAGATGGAATTTCCTCACAACTGGAAAGATGTTACCGACATAGTTACGGAATTCAACGCTGGGAACGCAATTCAGGTAACAGATTTTATTGATCTAAGTTCATTTTTTCCCTACAATGATGTAAGTTTTACGCGAATTTTTAGAAACATAACCCCACTATGGTTCTGCGTGATCTTCGTTTCAATTGGTCACATGAAGGCGTTTTGTGGCATTCATTTTTGTCATCTGCAGGCGCTGCAAGAAACACCTATGCGAGTGTAACATTTCACAGCTGATTGTCATTTGATAGTCACGCACTTGATAGTCACTGTAGTTTTTGATCATAGCGAGGACATATGAATTTCTTAAACACTGACAAAGACTTGTCACAAACCCTTGAACTAAATTCTTTTAAAATTGATGTAGTCACACTGCAAAAATTTAGACAAGATGTGAAATTGGCACACCTCTCCTCGACAACATTTCTTCAGCTAAAAAATCCTGTGAAATCGAGAAGCTGCAAAAACAAGTGCAGGCGTTTAGATAGATATCTTTATATTTCCTTTCAGTGGGGTCGTTTTCAGTGCGACTGTACATTTGAGTCTATTCTATTCTAGCCGATTACGGGAGTGGCAACTAAACAGTAATTTGTTCCTTTTGGTTCAACAAAATAAATAAATACAAATATTTCTCCCAGTAAGCGTGCGTTGCAGGAGATAGGCTATTTTAATTCTCTTCACTAAATTTATTTGTTAGCAAAGTGAAGACTTATTGGACGATTACGATTTTCCCAAAGTCCTGAATGCGTACACGCAAACGGCTGACGATACTGGCCGAGTTCCGGTAAGCTGGCTGACCACATTGTTTACACTTATCTCCGTTGAACAACACTCTGATTACGAGATGTCAAAATTCAATGTTTTTTTCATTCTTGGAATTTTGGAAAAAAAAAACAGATTCAAACGCCTGCCATTTCAGGTATCTTGAAGATCAGTGTATGATTGTCATTTTTCAAGCACGAAATAAAGGATTACAAATTCCAGCATCGGATAAAATGTCTTCAATTACGTTTTGCATTTATGTCTACGGTGGTAACACTGCTATTCCAATTAAATAGATTTAGCCATGCTCAATGCTTGTTTGTGAAGCAAAACTTCATGGTTCCGAAATCTTTGCTTTAATTCTTGAAATCAACTGAAATCACATAAAATCAAATCAAACAAAAAAGTCTCAATCTCATTGAAATGAGGTGCCTTTGGCGGGTGATAGCTTATGTACATTCATACATTCAAAATATCCGGGCCATGGGAGATTTTTGTCTGACTTATGAAGCACGGGCAACTTATTCCCCATCTAGTACTCGCTGTTAAATGCGTTCCTTCGTGTAATATGTATTGCAGCGCATGATAAATGGGGACTTACATTGCCCCGTCCTTCAAAAGTTTAAAAAAAATCGCCTATGGCCTGGGTATTCAGAATGGCTCCGTATAAAAGAAAAAAAAAAGAGCAAAAAACACGCAACCTAAGAAAAACCGAGCAATTTCAAAGACAACATAAACACACAAAATACACTCCTCTCAATAATTGTGTGTTTAATGAGAATAGGCCTGTGGCAACCGGGGTGATCTTTAGGATACGAGTGAGAAGCAAAATGCTGAAGATCATAAATGTAGGATGCGATTTATGCTGGAAAGACTTGTGTGACAGCGCGACGACTATAAGTTTTCGACGGCTTACAGGTCCGCTAATCCAAGTACTTTGACAGCCCCCTAATTTGATAATATTTTCTGAGTCCAGTGGCGAACCTCACGAGCACTTTGAAAAATGTTCAACTTTTTTGAAAAGAGCCCTAAGGAGAACACACTTGAATTTCGCTGCGGTGATGGTTGATATTCAGAAGCATGGATGGGAAGCATTACATTAGGAAAAAAAATGAGTGACAACGAGCACGGTGTTTTCCTTGTCATGTTTGCTGCCAACGTGATTAAGAGCATATGGTTTGATCATATTTCTGGTGCAGTTATGTTAGAATTCTTCTTTTGAAACACACTGACACAGCCCGTTTCTTAAATAGAATGTGGTCTCCATTTTGGATTTTCGAAATGACCTCCGCAGCAGCGGCGCTGTCCCAAGGGTCCCCAGAGGTTCCTGAAAACGACAAGGGGTGTGACAGTTGGACATCTCTCATAGTTTCGGTTTTCTAGGAAGGCTTCCAGCTTTTTCGGCATAGCCGGTGACGAGGCGCGCAGACTCCTCGTCTTGGCTGCACGCAGATAAAATCGCTGTAACTATAAAGTCCATTCCAAACTTGATACCCTCCTAATTTTGAAAATGAAGCGTCGCCAATGAAGCCAGGAACGTCCAAATCCCTGTGAAATTTTTTCGTAATTGGCCAAAGCATTTGTTTCAACTATTCTGGTACCAAATTCGGAATCTGCGCCTCAAAAAACAGAAGGCCAAACAAGAAAATTAATTTTCCATCTGGGATCAATGACAATCACTTGGCAAATCGGGAAAAGAGGGCATTTTGATACTGAAATTGTACGCTCTATGACACTTCATGATACTTCATAAACATGGAATACAATGCGCACATTGGACCACGGCATCGCATATTCCTCTGGTTCTAACAATAATGTTTGATGATAAAGTATGATGTGGCGCTGTTGAGCTGTCAACTGTCCAAGCCGGGTGACAATTTCCTCAGCATTCACGCAAAATTCTGGGGAGATTCAGGTTAATTCTCGGAAAAATTGATACAAATTTTGTTCAAAAATTGTGAAAAACGTTTGTGAAAAATAATAAAAAATGTGATTTTTGAACTTTGTTTTAATGGTTTAAAAAATTCTGACCCTCAAAACAAGAAGCCCCGCTTTTCCATTCATCCTCAAAATTCAAAAATAGAACTTTTGTCATTTTGTGGTGAACGCATTGCGGAAGCAAACTGTTCACCCCTGCTTTTGATACCCCGCTCCCTCCCATCATTCATCATAAATACGGGGTTTATTCAACCCGTAGAGGACATGAAGTTTGGAATGGACCATACCTCACAACAAAAATTCATGCAGCTTTGACAAATAAGGGTGAAGATTCGAAATTATCATTTACCGGCGAGATTCATCCGGCAACACACGATCAAACACAAGCCGTTCTCGACAACATCCGGGAGAAATCTGAGGCGTCAGCGGCATGCTGAAGGTGGTACCTATTGTGCGTGAATCTGCTGCAGGCATCTGTTGAATGACGAGAAAAACCAGCAAAATGTCGCAAGCAAAAATTCGAGCTACAGTCAAAAACGGTTCGATTCCGTTTGTTTCGGCTACCCTGGAAACATGTTATGGCTGCTATTTCCAAGTGGCCAGTATAATTACAATGATGGAAATTAACTGTTAGTTTTAATTCACGACTTTCGAGAGTCATTTCTGGAAGCTCAGAATTACAAACTTCACTTTACTAAACATACTTTGACCTTCAGTGCAATCGAAGTGGTACATGGAAAGCATTGCTGTTGGGTAAACTTCTCAAATAGCGTGCACATGCTACAAACTATATATTTCAACATTTCGGTGGTAGTTGTCCACTCTTTGAGTTGTCCCTAGTTTTCGAGATGCACTGGAAGGCCATCAACGGTGTTGGCCTTCTTGTGCGCCACATTCGCTCGCAGAGTAGAAGGAAATTCTACTTATCTATACCATTCTACTGGTGAAACGTCAAATAAAAGCAAATCTGGCCATTTTAACGGCATTGTAGCGATTTTGCAAAAGTTCTTTGCTTTCCACGATTGCTTTATATTTTTTCCACGGTTGCAAATGCCTAGAGCTCTTTGGGTTCTGCTGAAAACGCACCGGGTTGATCTCTCTAGATACTGGCATTGAGCATATCTCATCTTCTCGTGCCTTCGAAAAAATCCTTCAGTTTTATCACATATGCAGGAAACTTGATACTTTATCAACACTATTCTCATCAGAAAGCACCGGAAAAAGCATATATGCACATGGTCGCGTGTGTCTAACTTTCACTACGTACGTCCTCTTCGCAGATCGAATTGGCTCAATTTTGCCCCTCAGCATGGTTGGCAGCGCCATAATGTTTTATATTGGCATATTTTTACGCTGAGTCCATTGCAAGAGGTTTACGCCATGAGATTTCGTCAAATATCGCAGTAATTGCGGGAAGATTCTTATGACCGCGTAGAATTCCTGGTAGTATGAAAATGTCATTAATTCGTCACTGCCTGCCGGGAAAAGATACTTGTGTTCTAATCGTGGAACAAACGCACCATATATTTCGAGTGCCCTTCGATCCTTAGGTGAATACCCAAGTACCTTAACTTATGCAGCGCATTACACTCAACAAACGTGCCACACTTTTCTTGTCCCCTTATCTTGTTTCTGATACAATGATTACGACGATCTGTCAGATGGGTGATATTTTTGTTAAACTTCTTTCTATTAGACGCAGAGCAATAACGATGACCGAGGCCAGGCCTAACCTATGAGCCGGCCAAACACTGAAGTAACGCCTAAGTTAGCGAACTTGAATGTTTTCGATGTTTGTGTTGTGTCTCTTGGAAGCTACACACACGTTTGCTAGGATGTGCGCTTGCAAATTGCACAATGTTTATATTCAATGGCAAAAAGTTACCTTCTTTTTAAGTTAACATCTATGGTTCAAAAAAATAGTTGTTATTTAAATTTTAGTTATTGTAATTTGTGTGTTTAATCAACTACTTTCGCTTTATCTATAGCTGTTTTAAGGCCAAGTCATGATAGAACAATGTTAGCTATCATTTTGGATGCAGGCCACTTGAATTAATGTGAAATGTAAAATGGTCTCGCCATTACGTTTTGTCAATATCGATCCAGGTATTTTTCAACTTGCTCTGGAGGCCAGGATATCCGGAGCTATGCACGCTCTTCTTATTCATTGTTCTCCATTAAACATTAGTTGCTGCGCAAGAATTGATGTTGTCCAGATGGTGACATCTGTTCCCCAAATTGGGTAGTTGAAAAAACCACAATTACTCGTGATTGGGAATGCATTCTGGATGGGGAGGAGATTCTAGTTGGTAACGTGGCCTCAATCACACTTATTGTGACCAGGGGCTCCACGGACATCAATTTCTTGCACCGAGGGGCAGCTGCCCGAGAAGATGGTTCCTTCGCCCACGTCGTCGATTTGGATCCGCTTGCCACTCCAGACTGCCTCCTCAATCACAAGTGATTTCGGCTATGACCAGCTTCCAGTACCGCATTTGATAGCTGGACCTTACCACTTGCACAATTTTTGTTCTCGTGCATGAACTTATTCCAAAGAGAGAACATGAAATAGAGGGAGTTATGCCCACCCGTCGAAGTCCCGACCTGCAGAGCTGTTTGACAAGTCACGGATCGGAAGTGATAAATGGAGCCTATGTTCCACTAAACATCAACTCTTGAAGGCGTGCGTCAAAAACGATAGCCAATCGTATTCAAACACTACTTAGCCTGGACAAAATAAGAATGGGCTCAGTTTTACGGGCTCTCCACTTCTAAGAAAGACTGTCAGACAGCGACAATCTCATTAAATAATGTCGGGAAAGTTTTTGAAAATCACTCTGTGTACCCAATTTCCGGCTTGAGAAACAGCCGTGATTTTCTGTGCGCTTTACTGCAATGATGGCGTGAAGTCGAGTTTCAGTTCTGCCGATAATCTGTCGCCAAAATTCCATTCGATATCGGTGCACTCACGACAAGTTTTCCTGGGAAAAGGAATCATTGAAAGAGTTCGTTTTTCTGTTTTTGCCAAATGTGAGATATTTTCAATGTGCATTCTCCCCTGGCACAACGAAACCTTTGGGTGATGTGCATGGGGTCAGGAATTCCGTGGATAGGTACTTCATACCTGAAATTCAAATCTCATTGAAATTCGACAATTTCCTCGTGTTGTGTTTGAGTTTACTGGTTGTGGATAATATGATTGGAAAGAATTGGTTCGTTTGAGGGAATTGAAATTCGTTCGTTTCCCGCGGCAAGTTTTGACACATAAATGACATGGAAGAAAAAGCGAAATGAAAAAAGAAGCTATTCGGACCTTGACGTCCTGAATATGACATTCTTGTTTCTGGGAATGACGTGAAGGAATTGCTTGTGGCCTGTGGGATGGATTCTGGAGTGTGTGTATATGTTGATGGACATTTGCAATTTCTTGCCTGCACCTGCAGGAACGTTCAACCAAAAAATTATGCAGGATCCATTTTTTTTTTGAAAATAAAGACACCAAGTGACCAGAAATTTCAAACCGGCTTTTTTTGACGACCCAACTGTTCATTTCTCGGCCATTCTCGTTGGGATGGACTTTTGCTAAAACGGTTTTTCTCTGTCATGGTTAACGCAGCTGCTTCGTCGGTGTTCCTATAAAGGCTGGTGATGGACGATATTTTGATATGAAAGGAAATCCTATGCATTCACCACGCTTTTGAGTCGATACGTTTTGAGGCCCTTGTGATATTTCAGTGTGTTTGATCTCATGACATCTCTGCGCATCACCGTGAAATTATGAGTGACCAACTCATTTTGCTACGCCCGATTGCCATGAAACAATAAACCATAAATTGAGTGTGCCGTTATTCATTAAAATACTGTTTAATTCTAAAGTGGCACTTTCGATGGAGCTGCAATTTATTTCGTTTGCACTGTTTGCGATAACAAAAACATTCGAATGACATTCATCGCTGCTTTCTTGGACAGGGTGTTCGTAATTTGAATGTTTTTGCTTGCGTAAAGTTAGGCTTGTTGTTAAAAGATCTCAAGAGTGACGTCTCAGGCGGAGGTATAGCAAACAACGTTATCAAGTAAAGGTCCAAAGGAGGAGTGCAGGACAAAGGTCGCAAGTGGGGGATGTTTTTGTTTTATCGAAATCAAGTGAGATAGGACAACCAAAAGAATCGGGCTGAATGAGAAGGGGGCAGACAATGCTTAACCAGCTGGAACACGTCGAAATCCTCAAAGACGCAATAAGTCTCCATGGTCACGAAACAATTCTCGAACTGATTGAAGCATATTTGTTCCTGAAGTCGTGCTCCTGTCGGTCCAGTTAAGTGTGCAGGTATTACAGATTCCCTCAGTCCATGGCTGAGAACATGCCCTCTGTCTACAGTCCCCACAGTCCAACAAAAAAAAAAAACGCGTCAACGCGCATTGTTTGTCTAAATTTTCGTGCATGCAGGTTTCTCGTTTCAGCGTTTGATTTAACTTGTCTTCATTGATGAGCCCATTTTCAAGAATAAGCTGCTGCTGATTTTCTTGGTGCCCTGAGCACAGACAAATGTCGGCGGCAAGTCATCAGGACGACAGCAATAAATTTCATTTGTGAAAACCAATCCCGGATGCGGGCCACACCTGATCACCCTGTGCTGAATTTCACCAACTTTGAGTGATGATCGAAAGCAAAAATGGAAAACAATTTTATCTTACGAATAATAAAAAATTCGCATTTACATCGTACCGGATGCGCTGAAAAATCAGAGCAGCGCACGGGCCGGACGCCCTGTCTTCCATCGTTAGGCTGACTTTTTGAATTATTGTGTATGGTAGCCGCCTCAACTGTGTGTAGCTGTGATTCGCAGAGAGATATGACTTCAGGCCTCGTTATGCTGGGACCACGGCCACGAAATAATGAAACATGTCTAAAATTACGTAAATCGTGTCAGTAATATAATACTAAATCATATTAATGGTTTTATTTTAACGACACCCCCAGAGCGGATGATAACAAAAGGGCCATAAACTCTTCACTCATTGTTTTGTGTCATTTTGTGTCAAGAAATACTTTTATCTCTCTCAATATTGCACTCATAGGTGAGCATTTTGCTAATTATGTTGATAGGCGAGATATTTATCAAACCATGTGCCTGACAATGGTTCAAAGTATTCCATTTCAACAAATTTTTGAAAAATAGTGACTAGAAATTCCTCCTGAGTACTTGAGTTTTGAATGCTTCATACTATTGAATTCTATTATATTGCAGCGTATAACCGAACTATAACATCGAACTGGTTAGTTTTGAAACCCAAACTGGGCATTTCCTTCAAAGAAATTAGTTTGTTCTGGTTTGGGGCATGCAGGATAGTCAAAAACAAAATAAATATGGATTAAGTTGTTTGCGCTGTTTTAAGTTCCGCTATGACCCGGCCTCTGCTGTTGATTTATTACGAACCGGGTTACAGTGCCTTCATGGCGCTTTTCCAAAGCTGCTTTTAACCTCTTACCCTATACACCAAAATGTGATGTACGAATATATCACGTGAACTGCATTCCAGCCGCCGAAGCCTTACGAAAACGTAAAAATCGTTCGATTCAAAGCCATCAAATTGCTGCAATAACCGTGGGGAGTTCAACTCCGGATTAAAGCTAACACAAAGTTGCGAAGTAAATTTTAGCAATCTACTGCAAATGGAATGCATTTACTCTGCAACCTCGGGGTAGTTTTAACTCGGAGTTGACTCCCCACGGTAAGTGTTTTCGTACTTTTCCGTCTAACTTTCACTTATTCCTTCATAACACCCCATTCAGCTGATGGCTATTTATCAATTGCTACTTATTGTCAACGTCTAAAGTACGAATATTGTTTTAGTTTACGTTTACCATGGTTTTTTAAAATGTCGATAATCGAATATTTTATTGAAGTATTTTCAGCTGACGGTCAGCATTTATCGAATTGCAAAAAGCATTTTTTCACAAGGTCGTATGTCAATTGCCCTTTTCGCATGCATACAACGGAACAACCATAAACACTGCCAAGACGTACGCCTTTCTAAATTGAACGATGTTCCAATCTTCTAGAATCGCAATGTGACCGTTACAGGTGACAATTTTGTATGGAAGATGGTAAACAAAAGCTTGCAAATTTCGAATATTGCGCCGGAAACTAAAACTTGAACACGTACCCTGAAAAAAAAATACAATACAAAAATAGTAAGTCACTTTTTAACTTTAGGCCAAATAGTGATTAAATCACAGATCTCACTATTGATAACCCATCACAATCTGCAACGACATGAAAATCGCAATCCTGCTTAAGTTTCCGATGAAGAACATGAGCGCTCAAATGCCCATAACCTTAGGATTGATTTAAATGCAAGGCGGACAAGATATTTCCCTGGTTATGGCCCCTCAGACAATTAAAATGACTGACAACAAACTCATTTCTTGTCGCATGCATACAGTGCATTTTCACCATGGACAAAATTGAATAAACAAGGATAGATATTCAAACGCCTGCGCGGATGTGAACAAGGCAATTTTAGATTCGAAAAAATGTCGAATTTCATATTCTCGTGAAATCATGAACTTTGCATTGATTACAGTTGGCATATTATTAGGGATTGAAAATGAAAATCACAGATTAGGCGACTCATGTAAAGCCGAGAACCCCCGACGGCGGTAATTTCAAGCCAGGAATAACCTGCAGTTGAGACTTTAGACCCGACTTTTTCGAAAATTTGTGTGTGAATTTCTGGAAAAGTCAAGACTAAAGTCTTAACTGCAGGTACATAGATTGTACCTTGTTTTTGCTGCGTGTATGACGTGTTTTATATAGCTTGTTTTATACCGTGTTTTATAATTATAGCGTGTTTGGGTTTTGTTGACCAAACACCGGATCACGCAGCGTTAACAAAAATTACCTAAAGAAATTATCCAAGAGGTGATAAAACTAGTCACTGTATTTCCTTTGATACGAGTGCATTGCATCCTCAAGTACGGGTCAGGTTATTTTGCGTTAGAATTTTTCGGCCTCTAATCGAAGAAAAAAATTAGAATCACAATGCGAGTAGAGATAAATTTATGGAGAAGCAGGAAATCGAATCGAAATATCGGAAACAGAAAAATTGTTGTTGCAATTCCTGCGCACAGCCCATTTTGTTTAGAAATTTAAAAAAACTAGAAATTAATTAAATATGCAACTTTCTTTAATTTCAGGATCATCAACATTATTTTTGAACATATTTTCTTCTCTTTCTGGTATATTTGTGATCACTTCTTAGTTGTGTAGTAGTTTTTCTTTGGACTTCCTCTGTCTAGCTGTTTAATTCATGATTTTTCCAGTCTAATGCTTTATTTCGTTTCGCCAAATATACCAGCTATCCTATCACCGATTGTCTTTTCATTCGAAGAGTTTTACCATTCTTCAAATAATTTCGAAACCAAACCCGAAGTATAACTGATCAGTTCAAAGTTCCGGACTCGTGTTACGAAGGGAAATGTTTGCAACGGTTCTTTTTTCATTGCGTAACAACATCATATGGTGTTTCAATTTTGAATACATTCGTTGATCTCATCTGAAGAATAAAGGTATATTCTTTCTAAACCAGTGGTAAAATCTCTATAAAACCGGCCTATTGAAAAATTAAGTATCTACTCACCCTGCACAGAAGGGTGTGGGTTCGGAAGCAGGGAAGCTTTGCACGCACTGGCAGGTAACACCAAATGTTGCATATTAAAAGCGCGGCGGATTTGAATTGATCAACGTACAAGGCTAGGAGAAACTTGGTCCTGGTTATGATTGCCAGAGATCGGAAACAAACAGGTAATGCCAGAGAAGTGGAGATTGGTTCAGAAAAGTGCCGATTGACCAGATTGATTTATGCCAAGCGTACTGCAATTTGTCCAGAAAGGGGACATCATTTAGTTAACAGTAACAGAGGTCAGTTGCATTATCCACTATGGTGTTCCGGATCTGCTCTGAACCGTGGGGACACGGAACCGCTGGTGAATTTAGCAGAGTGACTCATCGGACTGCTGTCGGGTGGAACGACCCTTCTCAAGGCAGCAACAGAGCAATCATTGGTTTCTTTCAGTTTTTCGAAACCATGCACAATGTAGGATGAAGCTGTCTCCGGAATTTGTTTCTTATTTTATTATTTTATTTTCACAATACTGCTACAAACTTTGGTGGCACCAGACGCAGAACAATGTCCCGAGTCAAAAACAATTTAACAACAACATCGAGTCAATGGATATTTAAAAACAAAAGGTCAAACACGGACAAGCGATTCTTTCTTGGATTGTACCCAATAATTAATGAGTATTTCCTTTAAATGCCAAGATTTTGATCTTTACTATCTTGAAATGTCTGGAGGGCTATCAGACTATAATCTTAATCACAAGTGTCCAATTAATAGCCTTTGCCACAATCTGAATCCATTTTTGTCTTATGGCCTACAAAACCCTTCTCTTCCTGGAAGACATCTTCCAAACGGAATAATTGAAGTGTTTCAGATCACGAGGTGATCTGAAACACATCCTTACTCTCTCGAAATGCCTGCAAAAACGTGAAGAAGGTAGTCAGACGTTTTATGGACTCTATTGATTGGCCGGGGATAAATCAAGCACTGTTGACAAATCAAATTTTTTCAACCTAAAATTCTCCAAAGTCGCGCAACCAATAGGCACACTCTAAAAACACTCTATTGGCAATCAAGAACTCCCTGCCGACCAGCAGGGCAAAAATTAGCCCAAAGACCTCACTGGGTCATGTCAAACTCAACATATTATATCATAAGAAGAGATGTGCCCATTCGAAATTTAAAAGCAGTGGACTTCCAGCCGAAAGGCCAGTTACGAGAATCTCCAAACAATGTTCTTATTAAAATTCTAAATTGTTTAGCTCTTTCATAAATAGCTCGCTTGACGACAAACGTATATTCTGGAGGTTATATGTTAAGTCTCTTTGAGCTGACAGTTCTGTTTTTCCCCCGATCTCGCCTGATGGGAACTTTATTTCATATACATATATGAACGGAATTGCAGCAGTTTTAAATGAACATTACACCGGAATGGTTTCGCCGAGTGGTGCCAATGACGTGCAAAATATGACTGTTGACACTGCAGATGATCTCTGGACATACCCATCCATTAAGGTCCAGGGCGTTTATAAGCTTCTCAACAAAAACCCAAGAAGGCAATGGGACCAGACAGGCTCCCTGATTGCTTGCTTAAAATGCTGGCCCTTTCATTAAGCGTGATGGTATACTCACCCCTTTCTTCTCGCAATTGATGCATAGCGCAGCTTTGGTAACGATCAGAAAAAAAGATATGCCCGCCAATCGTCCCGAAAGTTATCGCACCATTTCATTAACATGTATGCGCTTTAAGATTTTCGAGGAGATCCTTTCCACCGTTATTCGAAACTTTCTACAGAAAAAATCTCCATCCCAACGAATTTGGTTTCGGGGAAAAAATGTCGTGCGAAGCGCAGGTTTTGCTTTTAGTCGAAGAAATTGCAAGAAACGTGGACGATGGCGTGGGCACCCATGCCATTTCTCTCGATTTCCAGAAGGCGTTTGATTTAGTTCACCACGAGAACCTTTTGAACAAATATAATCATTGGCCTTCCCATCTTGAGACTCACCGCCATAATGGAACCCCTAGGATGTCTGTTCATTAATCGGCTTCTGAAGAATCACTTGTCACTTCTGGCGTTCCACGGGGAAGTGTGCTGGAGCCACTTCTTTTCCTGATTTAATTGATGATATTTCAGCGACGATGACCTCAAACATGCGGATATTTGCAGACGACATTGTTATTTTCAGAGCTGTGATGTCTCGTGAAGATTGCGTTCTCCTCCTATCTCAACCGCGTTTCATTGTGGTGTGATGCTTGGGGAATGCGGAACTGGTGTGCTCTCCCTGCCACCTCAGCATTCATCTCCCGATCGAGCATGCTCCTGGTGTCGCACCATTCTTAAATTAATTGCATTCTTAGGTGCTGCATTTTATATCACTCATTTGTTATTGTCCTTTCGTTCTTTGTCATTTTTCTCCTTTTTGACGATGACAATTTCTCGATGTCTTTAGTGTGTTTCTATGTCTGCCCCCGGATTCCTCGTATGGCAGTATTCTCAATTTTTTTATAAATAAACAGATCTTACCCTGGAATTCAATTAATGTAAAGCCTTCACCAGCACGTCACAAAATATTGGCCACTTTAGGAGATCTGAACAGAACTCCAGCAACAATCACCTTGTTATGTTGTTTTTTTACCAGTCCATGACAAAGAATCTTTAGCCCCTTCCAGAGAATAATTTAACGTTGACTTCTAAAACACAACATCACAGCAATTGTGTGAATATGACTAAAAATTGGCAACATCTGGAGGTTTCCCAAATACAGTCTAACCCCTCCATAAAAACCTTTGTGATTATCATGAGAGGTATCTTGTAAAATAAATAGCAGGGTGCACCCAAAAAACTTCCATTTAAAATCGGATATCAATCATCCACATCTGTTCCAATGTGGAGCGTTTGATATTTCCATTGTATTAACAGCAAAAGATATATACCTACTCAAATTTCATGTTAGTTCATCTGTCATCATCTCGGATTTCCAGGTTTTTGCATCAACCGCGGCCAACCTCCAATTGTGTCCGACCGCAAATGACTCGTAAATGTCAAAAGCAGAGCAGGAATTTTAACGAAATCTAAGTATACGAGTAGAAACGCGTTGTGCTGTTTGAATTTTTGAAAAAGGGCCCCGTAGTGGAACACCTTGTACGAATAATGAAAAAAAAAACAAATTTAAATCGAAGTTTTTGGTGCTATTTTTTGAAAACGCTTGGTACGTTTGGTGTTGCCTATTGCAGAGAATAATTTAATATTTTGCTGAGGGATAAATAATCATGCCATCACGACCATTGTTGATTTTCTCAATATACGACCTATCCACTTCTGTATAACATCATACACTTCTGTCTCATTGTGACCTCTCTAGCATATTCCGGAATGACAAATTAATGATGAGTGAGTGGATTTGCAACGAAAGAGCTCTATGACTGCGCCTATGATCTTAATTAATTTTTTAATTTAATATAATTTATAATTTTTTGTTAATTTGCGTGGGCTATGCCCTGGCGCAAATCAGCAATGCAATGAAGAATAACATTAATGAAGTATAACATGAATGCACAAGGATGAAAAATGCACTCAGAGAGCATCAGCTAGTTGCATAACTTCGAACCTATAACATTGAAATAAAAAAGAGGTTATAATATCCCACACTGTTCGGCCAGCCATGTTGCCTTTAAAGGTAGATTTTGATCACGACCATAGAGATGGTTCCTTCCGAGGTGTTACTCACATCCTCTGCAACAGTTTGCTCAGGATTTCCAAGCGCATTCCAGTCGTGTTCCATGGCATGTCGAACTTCGATATGCATCTCATTCTAAGCAACGGAATCAGTAAATACGTCAAGGCGGGTACACCAAAAATATCGGCATTCGGAAGAACGAAGGAGTCACTGATATCATTGAGATTTGGTAATTTGGTGATGTTGGATAGTTTTTCCTTCATGAACGCAAGTTTGGGTTCTCTAGCAGAGGACCTCCGGTTGGAAGATGGACTAGATGCATTCCAGTTCCTGTCCGAGGTTTACGGTGCTTCCGGTGACAAGGACCGTCTGGAATTGCTGACAAGAAAAGGTGTGTTCCCCTACAGCTACATAGACAATTTCAACAAACTATCGGAAACCACACTCCCTCCAAAATCGGCCTTCTTCAACACGCTCACCCAGACAGACCTGAGTGACAAAGAATATCAACATGCTCAAACGGTGTTCGAGGCATTCCAATGTCATGATCTGAAGGACTACATGGAACTCTACATCTCCACAGATGTTTTACTGTTAGCCTCGGTGTTTGAGAAGTTCAGGACCATCTGTCTCTCTGCCTATAAGCTGGATCCTCTTTACTACTATACTTCCCCAGGGTTGAGTTGGGACGCATGCCTGAAGATGACTGATGTGCGTCTAGAACTGTTGACCGATATCGATATGCACCTCTTCATCGAGAAGGGGATACGTGGTGGAGTGTCGCAAATTAGTAAACGGTTCTCTCGCGCTACCAACCCCTACATCAACAACTGTTGCGAGAGCTCTCCTTCTTCTGGTGGTGCCAAGCAAAACATCTATTTGCAATACCTGGATGTGAATAATCTCTATGGCGCAGCGATGATGGAGCCACTCCCTGTTGCGGATAGCTTTTTGGAGAAGCTCTGGGGCTGTTTGTGTTGTCCGTACGGTCATCACATTTTGCGAGGTGATTCGTCTGGAGAAATACTAAAGAAAATATTCAATTGCCAAATGTGCTCCGGTGCCCCCATTTCCTGATATGAACTCCCAAAAAATCACTCTGGGGAATTTACTGAAATTTCAGATGGGCGCTTTTGTAAAGCGGGCTGGTTTCAGTGTTTTGGTTTCTGAGGTAACTGAAATGGTTAAGCCTGGCATGAACATTAACTGCAACATTCGGCTATTTCACCACTTTATTCAATGCTAAAATTTCCGATTGAAGTCTTGACATCTGTGGTTAGAGCAGGAAAAAGTCACAAATCACAAAATATGATAAAAATCGGCAAATTTAATTTTATGCTGTGGCCGAGGACTTTGGGCATCCCTCAATGTGCACATGTTGTTCCGATTTTGGTGTTCACATCCGTGGGTAGATCAAGAAAAAGTTTCAAATCACCAAATATGGCAAAACAGCAAATTTCCATTTTTCCTGTGGCCAAAGACTTTTGGGCTTCCCTGTAAAACCGGTTTTCAACAAAGTATTTGTTTTGGACAAACTCCGTTTGTCACTAAAACGTATTCCACCCCTATAGTGATTGCTTAGATTTCATTGCTGGGTTCGCATCTTTGACAGAAAAGGATTTGATATAGTGTTTTACATACTATTATGGTTCTATACCTTTTTTTTTTCTAAGCTACCTACATGAAGTCTGCATTTAGCAATGATGTCATGTTTGTTAGTTATTCAGTTGGTGTGTTTGTTGTGTTCAACTGATTTCTTTTATTTCTAATACTTTCTATTAAATTATATCAGTGATGTCGTTTGAAATTGTTAATAGGAATGGGTAAATGTTTTGTTATTCGGTATTGCATTTTTAGATGCGGAGTGTTTTTCTTTGTTTATATTTAGTTGTGTATATGTTTGCTCTTGCAGCTCATTCATTTTGTTCTTAGTGGATTTGGATTTAATAAATTACATTTTCCTTGGTATGTCTTTTGATTGTGCTTGGAGGAAGTCACTGCATTTGGAGCTCTTTGATTCCCATGGGCATCAAAATCTCAATTCACAGCCTCGGACTTTCATGGAGAAATCCGATTCTGTGTTCATCAGACATGATTAGGCTCATATCCAGTCAATACTTTCGATTTTTCATTTGAAAGTTTCACCGGGGTGAAGACATTCATCTCGAAGATCCCTGTATGCCGTTTCTGATTGCATCCATGGAATATAAATGTTTATGTGGGAATCACCAGATACCTCGCTTGTGCTTTCTGACAGGTGCTCCGTGACTGTTTTTGGTCTTTTGTGTTCTTTCTTGCAGTCCATGGGTATGAGCTGCAGATGCTCAAATTGTCGTGCTCACTCTGGCGGCATTCAATGGGTTATAGGTTTCACTGTTTATATTTATCACTTGATTCCTTGAACATTGAGGCCGATAGGGTTCAAACTTGTCGTTGGTGCAGACTTTTTTGAGTATGATAAAATTGTTGTGGTCAGTTGAGATAATGCAACAAATTTCTTTGCTGGATGGTTGTGTGGAATCAATCCCCCTCCTTTCTCCCTTTCCTATTGTTTTGGTTCAACAGGGTTGTGAAGTCCTTTTAGTTTGTACAAATGGCATGATCAAGCAACATGGTTCAGAAGTGTAAACTGGCCTTTGTTCTTTGTCTGTCTTCCTCACACTCCATTCACTTTGACCTTCCCACTCATTGAGCAGGATACTGTCCTTGACACTTTGCACAATCCAAGCAAGCGATAACTTCGCCATCTGCTTTCACGCACGGCACGTGTGTTTTGCTTTTTGGAATTTTGTCTGAGATTGTTGAGGACGAGTACAAGGCGACCACGATTTTTTCCCCAGGAGATCAGCTGTTTGTTGTACTGACCTCTTTCTATGTTTTCTGCTTTCATGCCATTATTACGCGTTCGGTGCATTTTTGTTGTAAAGATTTGATCGCTCTTGAACTGCGATTTGAATTAAAACGATGTTACCGGTTCGGGCAACACTAGATGAGTACAGAAATCTAGTGTTCTGTACTCATCTAGTGTTGCCCGAACCGAGTGCATTCATCGTTTAATTCAAATCGCAGTTCAAGAGCGATCAAACTTTACAACAAAAATGCACCAGAACGCTGTAATAATGGCATGAAAGCAGAAAACATATGAAAGAGGTCAGTACAACAAACAGCTGATCTCCTGCGGGAAAAAATCGTGGTCGCCTTGCACTCGTCCTCAACAATCTCAGACAAAATTCCAAAAAGCAAAACATATCATGGTTTTGTGCATGTTGTCGGTTTCAGGAACTGGAACATGAGGACACAAACACCTTTGGGTCGATCATACATCCGACATGAAATACATGTTTCTTGTGAAGAAATTGGCATGGCTCATTGTTGTTGGTTTGTCAGGCTTTTACACATTGTCGGTCCATTGTCTAGTTGTTCAGCAATTGATGTCTTACACACGCAGACTTTTGAGTTTCCAAGGACTTTTTTTCCTGCTTTTTTCCACACAGTACTGACGTCATTCATCTGCTGTGCTATAAACTTCGGAGTCTTAAAGGACTTAAAGTTGCATTCAATTTCACTCTGGGATTTTTTCTCGTAAACATTTTCAACACTTGTGGTATTTGCCACTAGAGGCTTAATATAAGTTCAGTGTGTAAAGCCGTATCGAGTCACCATGCGTCATCTCCTCAGTTACCGCTTTGGTTATTGCGCTCGACAGTCAAAATCAAGGATTCCTGGAATTGACATTCCATTCCGAGAGCTGGAGTGTCTGGAATGTTCGCTTGATTGTCAGGAACAGAGTGCGATACGTCATTTGGTCAATCACTGATCAGGTCATTGACCTTTACAGTCACTACTGACTGTTTTCCTGGAATACACAATCCAATAGGAAAACAAGATTGTATGAAATTTCGGTTGATTGTCTGGAACTGAAAGCATTGCGTCATTTGCGCAGTCGCTGCTCAGGTCATTGACCTCTGCACTCACTCATGACTGGATTCTCGGAATTGTGAGACAGCTTCGAGGACTGGACTGTCTGGAATGTTCGATTGGCCGTCTGCGAACAGACGTGATTGCGTCATTACTCAGGTCATTGACCTCTACACTGACTCCTGATTGGATTCTAGGAATTGTGAGACTGCTCCGATGACTAGACTGTCTGGAATGTTCGTTTACAGTCTGGGACCAGACGGGATTGCGTCATTGCTTAGGTCATTGACATCCACACTCACTCCTGACTGGATTCTCGGAATTGTCAAACTGCTTCGAGGACCTGCCTGTCTGGAATGTTTGGTTTGCAGTCTGGGAACAGACGGGACTGCGTCATTGCTCACATCAACGAATGTGGTGACAAACCGGCATATCCGTTCTGGATCTATAGAACTGCTTCCGTCACCCATTCACACATACATCTGGATTTGTCAGAGACCGTAATGTCTGTTGATTGTGCTCAGCTGTGTACTAATGTTTCAGCTCGCTGGATTTGCCATGGGCAGTGTCGTTTTATTTCCCCTCAGGGTCTTTCATGACGCTTTCTATGGTCTCGTGGTTCGTTGACACATGCTCAGCGCTGGACGACGTTGCATTTGGAATTTAAATTGCTTTTCATCATTGTTCCCTTTTCTGGGTGTTTGAAAAGTTCTGAACCATGGACTTTAGTTATTACATGTTTCTTGAATGTACATTTTTCCTTTTCCGAAATGGTTTTCCCTATTCGTTTTCCTTGTTGTTGTTTTCATCCGAGGACTTCCGTCATTTGTCCCTCGGGTTTTGTTGGATTTTATTCCTGGTTCCAACTGGTTTGGACATCCATATCCATTTTATCCCGATATCTTTAGGATTGGTTTTGTTTTCTATGTTGAGTATGGGTTTTTGGATTTTAAAACCTATACTTTCTCAGGAATATTTATCAATCATGCTCGTTGCTAGGTTTTGTGTTTTCCCTCACTTGACATCCTTGGAGGTGGATTTGGTGTCCTCGATTTCCTGGTGTCTTTGATGTTGCTTTTTCTGGATTTCCTTGAGAGTGTTTACTTCACATATCTCTAAGGGTTTTTGAGTACTTGACGCTTTGTCTTTCTGGGACCTGCTTGAGGTTCTTGCCAGCGGGGTATTACTCTTCTCTGGTTTCACACCTTCCTGGACCATGGCTTTCGCGTTTCTTATAGAGCCATTTAATTTCTCACTGAATTTTCCGTGGGCTTTTTTGAGGATGGTCAATGGTCTTGTGGCTCAGCTTTTGATTTTAAAGGGGCCCTTCGGTTTCCATTGTCATGTCTGTTGATTGCTCTCGGCTGTGCGCCAGTGTTTCTGGTCCCTTGATTTGCCGGGGGTCGATTCGTTTGATTTCCCTTCTAGGTCTTTCATGATGTCTTTCCATGGTCTTGCGGTTTGTTGGTCCTCTGTCTTGTTCATCGATCGTTGTCTTTCAGGCCCTTAGAGTTTCGTGGAAGCTAGCGCTTGGTGCCCGGTGGCTTGCCTGTTACCAGGTCCCTTGCTTTCACTGCGAGGGGACTGTACCATGGCCTGTTTTTTGGAGTTTTGATTTCCGCAGCAGAACTCCTTGTTTTATAACTATCAATTTCCTTCTACTTTTAATTTAATATAATTTATAATATTTTGTTAATTTGCGTGGGCTATGCCCTGGCGCAAATCAGCAATGCAATGAAGAATAACATTAATGAAGTATAACATGAATGCACAAGGATGAAAAAATGCACTCAGAGAGCATCAGCTAGTTGCATAACTTCGAACCTATAACATTGAAATAAAAAAGAGGTTATAATATCCCACACTGTTCGGCCAGCCATGACCCTATGTTGCCTTTAAAGGTAGCCACACTTATATCCTCACCATTCCCAAAGACACAAGGATGAAGCAAATTCCATTCATTGATGGTTCTGGTGACAAAAGAATATTTTACAACATCCTTGTTGGAGCACTGTGCTCGGAGTTGCGCCCACAAGTGCTGCCCGTGGTCATTTGAGAGCCACAAATCAAAAGCACCTGAACGACTGAAATTTGAGGGAATGGTCCTCTCCGCAAACAAAAATGAAAAAGCTAAGATGCTGGTCGAAAAAACTCCTTTTGGGAGTTTTTGTCCACTAAATTCGTGAATTCAACAAAAAGAAATGACAACTGAACGGAAACAATTGAATTGATATAAGTGGTTGCAGCCATTCATGGTTCATTTTATAAAATTCATGCACTGCAATCTGCCACGAATTCGCAAGCTGAAAAAGCCGAAGCCTCATTGCTGATACTCCTCAGCTGCCATTCCCGGCGTCCGTGCCATGATGAGGAAGTCGGATAATTTTCAACAGCGGCACACTAGATTGACGCAGGTGGTACCTACTGTAGGTTTCTGCAAGAAAGTGCAAGAAACGACGAAAATGCTCACAGGAAATAGTTGAACACAGTGCAACAAATAATAAAGTTCGTTGAGATTTGCGTAACCGGTATGCCGGTCAGCCAAAAATTTCAAAATGAAGATCACTCGGATGCAATTTGGCAACACCTATACTGCAATTCTTGTATTGACGTTTGCAATCCTCCGCATGCTAATGTTGTGCCAAAGAGCAAAGGTTCCTCAACACGATAGCAAAACGTTGTCCTTGTAAAGCTCACGCACACGTGCAAATAAAAATTCGAAATATGACTCGGAAAGGGAAAAACTTTGAACGCGCCGTGACGCAATTTTTCAAAAGCAGTAATGCCTTCATGTTTTTCCACTCGCTTTTTTTCGAGGATTTTTTGCGGTTGGAGAATTCTGACTCACCAACTTGTTTCGCCTTGCGATCTCCCACTCTCTCACCTTCCACGTCACCATCACATTCCAAAATGGCAAAATCCTTCCAACTTTACAAACACACGCCAGACACGAACATGCAATGATTTCAAATTCCAGAACCAACACCGCCGTGCCAACACTGAAGCACGCATCCCATGCTGACGATCAGCTCTGACTGACGGTGCTCACAGCTCACTCAACTCAAGGAACAATTTTCAAGGAACAAAAATTGATTCTCTCCTGATTCAACGAACGCGCACACACGCCTTTGTTGTTTGAATGGAGATCACTGTTATGGACCTGGCGTCCTATAGGTAGAAGCTGAATTGTGGACGAATTAAAACATCAGAAGAAATCAAGCGCAACATTGCAGAAGAATCTCAGCTGATTGTCTGTTTTATTTATTTATTTATTTATTTATTTATTTATTGGTACAATACTGCTTCAAAAGAAGTGGAAGCAGGACAACAGACAATAGAAAAAGATCAATATGGCAAGGACAAGGCAATGATATCAACTGAGGAAGGAAAAAAAAAACATCTACGGATTGTTTTGTGGTGTGACTGCCTGGGAAGCTAGGGCACGGGAAATAAGCGGTGATGCTGCTGGCAAGGAGTTCCAATCTCCAATTGTTCTCGGGAAAAATGAATGAAGGTACCGGTTTGTTTTGCAAAAAGGAACATTGAAGGCCAGACCAATGTCAGTTCGGCGTTGGATAGGCTTAACAACGTACTTTGCTGGCATGCAAAAATTTAAGGAGCGGGTGAATATATCGCTAAATAGCTTGAGTCTGTGGTCACGCCGTCTGCTTGCAAGAGTAGGGAGACCAAGGTCCTTCAGGAGCTTTGAGACGCAAATATGCCGGCCAAAAGAACTAGTAATTATTCTTGCAGCCCTTCTCTGCACCATTTCCAACTTTGAAATGCTTTCTTGTGATGTAGGGTCCCAGACCGCGCTAGCGTACTCTAATAATGGTACTACAGTGGACGAATAAGTTCTCAGCTTCGCTTCCTTGGAGGAATAGCGCATGTTTCTCAGGACAAATCGGAAGTAGAGATAAAGTAGGCATCGCGGGGGAGAGAGCACGAGTAATCTTGACAGATTGGAAATTGACCTCACTTCTGAGTCACGATCCTACATGAAATCATTTATCTTCAATGCCACAAATTGACCACGAAGGTTTTTTGAATATTTTTTCCACTTCATATAAGAATCATTCATCTCACCAGATAATTTTAATCAATCAACTCACACTTCCAACCGAAATTTCTACATCACAATTATTCCTGATCAAATTCCAGCACATTTATGGTTGGAAATTTACAAAATCAAGGTGTGAGCTCTCAGCTTTACTTTTTTCAAGATCACGAACTGCTGCCAGCGCAGCTGCTAGCTTTTTCATTTCATAATCGAAGTTTATTCCTTATGCTTACGAACATAACAAAAATTATGTCAAACTGCTGCCATTTCTAATGTCATTCGAGAACTGGGGACCCCGCGCAGAGGCTAATATAATCCAATCTAAAGAGAGTCAGATTACAAGTCAAGTATTGATCCGTTTCGGCATCTCAGAGAAAAGAAGCCCAAAGAAACGGGCTGAAGGGGGAGCACGAGCATACACTGGAAGAACGTCAATCGTTGGCTTCATTTAAACCCACTATATCAGATAAATAGGAATCTATTACTGCATATGAAACTCTCCCTTTCATGAGATTATGTGACTCTGTAGCCTAATCAATAAGACTTTCATGACTGTAATCTCCTGCATAAAAAGAGCTGGGGCTGGGGGAGAATATTGATCTACTTTTGCATCACAGAAATACAAGCTCACAGAAAAGTGACGAAGGGAAATACAATCAAATAGACTAGTTTTGGAATGTTTCTTTTCCCTTTCCAAATGACGGCCATTTCATTGTCTGAAACTTAGGCACCATGCTCACACATCCAAATGGTGGGTATAGTTGTAAATATGATAATTATTGAAGTATGGTCATCACGGAAGATAATTCAACATCCCAAGATTCTCTGAAAAACATGCATGCGGGCCAAAATACAATACACACACGACAAAGCCTCACCTGACCTTAAATTGTCAGATTACTTTTACATCCATTCCAAATTTTGCGGTTTTAAGAAAATCTCTGCAGCAGCAAGGAATCAATGCGCAATACGCGCAATCGAACATCAATAAATTGGTCAGGGTTTTCAAATCAGCATTCGCCATTCTCGATTTTCAGTTTA
>JASGXE010020460.1:0-32767 GCA_030068105.1 Sinentomon sp. SZTP_YWyxl
TCTGCATTGGCGAACTGAACGATAGCTCCGTCTTGCTAGTCCATTATTTTAACCTGCCTTGTTCCGCGTGGCACAGCCTGGCCTGCCAAAAAACGGGCAGGATTGTCGTGGAAGCTGGTGACGAGCTGGATGATCGTTGCCCTCCGTCGGCCTGTAGCTGCCCGAATCTCTCCATTTGTTGCCTGATTGAGAACCATCCCAACTGCCATCGCTTGCAGAAAGGGTGCGACTGCACGACCTCGAGGCATTCTTGGTCCAAAATCACTTCAACACGATGCTTGCCAGGATGTCAGTTCGCTGCAAATTGACTGACGCTGTCGAACACCGACTGAGCAGCTCTTCCCTGAAGCCTATGTTCCACTTGGGCGCCGGGAGCCAGGATCTCTCGTCATCCTGGCAGCTTGGCGCCGGGAGTCAGGATCTCTTCGGAGGCTGGGCTGCTGCAGTTCCGCTCCAGGCGCGCCAACTGAAGCCAGATCGATTCGTTCGACAAGACGAGCTTGTGCCAGCCAACGCAGGACTGGGACAATCGCTTTGATCATGTACCTACTGGTCAGACTGCTTTTCGCTGATGTTTCTTGTATTGACCTTTCTTACTTCAGGCTGCTTCAGGGTTCTGTGATAGAAGGAAATGACTTCACTTTCAGGCCATTTTTGGGTTGATCAATAATAATTAGTGAGATTCGCATACTATTTCGAACTGATTAATTTCAAACCTCTCCTCATGCATTCCTACAGTGGTTTATCGAAGTATCACCTGCACAAATTGGGTTTAACGAATTGGGTTTTGTCAAAATCGTCAATTTCATGAAGGACTTTCGACTGATTTGTGCTGAGTGGGTAAAATTGAAGTTGCTGGCAACAAAAACAACAAAGTGGATGAATTTTTTACGCAAAAAAAAAATGCATGGCATGCCCGAGCATTTCGGAAATAAGGGACCTTCGTTGATACCAATGAAACATGTTTATTGCTCCGTAACCTAAGCACGACTCGCGGGTACCTAAAATTTCAAATTCAGGCCAAAAGAAAAGTCCTTTGAAGCGGAATGTGTGCCTTTCGGCAAATGTCAGCTGCTTGCTCCATTCTTGGTGCACCTTTTCGTTTTTTGGCGGAGATTTCGGTTCACTTTTTCATTTTTACCACGCACAGAGCATGCATAGTAGTGGTCACAGGGGTGTTTGTCCTCAAAACCCTTAAAAGTCCACCTGCTTCACCGAATTTTCTCTGAATTTTATGCACTTCTCATGAAGAAATCTCAAAGATGTGAACAAAGCCCATTTTTCAGACATTCTTTCAAAAGACCATTTCTCAAAATGTGCAGATATTTGAAATTGAGAAAGGTCAAAATATGCGAGTCTCAATAATTATTGATCATCCTGGCCATTGCACTCTTTTCGAGTGCATCATTTTTTTCAAGTGAGTATAGGTTCCACAAAATGTGCACAAAATTCGCCTTGGAAGATAGAAAGCATGATTTACCCGCCAAAATATGAAAGGCCACGATCCGAACAAAGCCAGAAAAACTATCTTTCAACGAAGTGCGGCCCGTTAATCGTTACCTGCTTTGCATTAAAATAGCGAAAGTGCTTTTCTCCGAGCTCAAATCCTTTCTGAAATGAAATTTTCAGAATTTTTCCATTTGCGCGACGCGGTTGAAATTCCAAAAAGGCGATGTCAAATATAAAAAGTCGATAGACTGCAGAGAGATCAGTGATGCCATCCGTTGAAAACGAAGAAATACATAAAAGGAAAGCCCTCCTCAAATTATTAATCCACACAATCTTCGAGTGCGCCATTAGGTTACACCCTGTTTGCATTGGTGCCTTCCGGTAAACAGTGTCCCCGGCAATAAAACCTCTTGCGATTCCTTAAGGTGGGTACCCACCTATACAGCAGGTTATACAGTTGTTTGGAACTTAAGTTTCACTCAAAAATTGATCTTTTTCAGCTGAGTTTCCCTTTGCCGAGGTAAATAATGCGTCTCTGCCCGCATTCAATTTTCGTTTTCTGCAAGATGCATCCTGGAAGAGCATTGAAAAAGCGAGAGACGAAATTATGGACGGCGAAAATTTGAAACAGCGAAAATCTGAGGCAGCGAAAATCTGAAACAGCGAAAAAATGAGAGCGCTAAAAACTGAAACAGCGAAAATCTGAGCATGCAAAATCTGAATAAACGAAAAAATGAGAGAGCTAAAAATTGAAACAGCGAAAATCTGAGACAGCGAAAAACTGAAACAGCGAAAGTCAGAGACAGCGACAATTTGCCACTCGAAAACATGGGAGGAGAAAATTTGAGGGAGGAAAATCCGGGCTGTAACTCATACAAGTGGCAATTTAAAAATGTGTAAATCACAAGAAACACACATTTAAATTACATTTCCACCGGTGACGACAGGTGTCTAAGGCCCGTTCTGAATTGTTGCGAAATAAATAAATTGGAATCCCAAAACTCAGCCAGATCCCGAACGCATCAGGGGCTCCACGGGTCCCAGCCTAACTCTGCGATTCCGGAGACCGGCCCACTGTGTTCTTTAACCCTCGTGCGCCTCTTTCGTGAGGTGGATGCCTATTTCATCATCACGGTATCTGCCAGGTCGTTGCTTAGTTGGTTTAATTGAGGAAATCTGTTGAGCATAGGTATATAGGAAGTTCGTTTTGGTACACCATGTTGAAAAACGGTAAAAGTTGGGTAGTGTTCATATGAGGACAGTCTTTGCAACTCATCGAGTGCACACTATCATGTGGCCTATGCAACACATTAGGAAACAATAGCGAGTTGGAACGCTTTGAGAACAGGAACACCAAAGCGCTCGTTTTTCAAATTTATGAATTAATTTATTTACGTTAACAAAAACCCTACAAAAAGATTTGGCAGGTGGACGCATGACGCAGTGTATGGCACCAAGTCAGTAAAATGCGTGACTTTAGTCGAACAAGCGGTGACAACCAAGATTTCGCTGCAAATTCTGATTTGAACACTTCCCATCTACACGGTGTTCCAAAAGGAACTACCGGTTCAGAGTGTTGTGATTTGTGTTGTCCAAAACGTTTCTTTTCAAATTCCAATTGTCACAAGGACACGCGGCACAAACAATAACAATTCTTGCCCCCTTGAATGTTCTCCCTTTTTACCCTTGTTTTATTGGCTCAGCAGTGCAAGAACACCGGTGGAGGATGCTTTTGGGATTTTGGCAACCAGAGATTTTGGCATATGCTTCGGGGGGGGGGTTGACGACAAGCCTGGTTCCATCTTGGAGCACCTTGTTGAGGTAGCTTATGTTTTTCGAGGGGGTGACGACAAATGTGGTTGCGCCTTGGGGGCAACTTGTTCAGGAAGCATATGTGCTTCGGGGGGGGATGACGACAAACCCTGTTCCGCCCATTTGGCACACAACGAAAACGCAACGCCGACCTGCATAGACTGCGGACAGCACAAAGCACACACGCAGCAGCTTCTTAAAAAAACAAAAATCAAACAAAATGACAGTCGGAAGTCGCGCGCGGCGCCTGGGTTTTTGTAACATTGTCACAATAACCCAGGCGCGGCTCAGGTCCCGCTCATCATGCAATCCAAGCGCGGCTCATGGCGCAGAGCAGGCGCGGCGCACAAGTGGAAATCTGGCTTGATACACAACGTAAATCAGCAGCCGCACCTAACGAATGTGCATGGAACAGCTTCCATCGGCAGGGAAGCCCAGCTTGCCACACGGGAAGGCCAACTTGCATTGGCCTATGCCGAGAAACAAACATGTGCAAAAAAGTGAAAACTGATTTTTTTTAAAAGATTAACTGCCTGGAAAATAATCAGCCTGGAATTCATTGGAAGGCGCGAACACAGTGCTCCGCAGAAAAAACGCCCCTGTCACATTTGGGTGGCCCCTTCTGTACGTTTTCGACTCCTCGTAAATTCTACTGTGTTCGTGCATTGACCCGGATTGCGCAAAAAGCGAGAAAGCATGCAAAATAAAAACTTATCAATCCTGATATGCTCGGCTATGTTCGCCGATAAGATCGCTCATACTGTACAGCAACGAAATATCTGATATGCTGACGAGTGATGATGGCAGAAATTGAATCTTGACCCGCAACAGAGGTCGGTCATATGAGAATATACCTACTTACAATCGGACTGCGCCACCGCTGGTTACGCAGGATATGCTTTTAGGTATAACACTTGGAATGTGTAGCAATGCGCTTGACATCTAGGGTCGCAGCTGTCAAGCTTGACGCATTTTAGGATGCTCAGATTGCCCGCTAGTGCGTTTGGAAAAGTGCACGTCCGCTAGAAGACAACCTGAAAACCCTTTTAATGGTCAAATGGTGCTTTTGCAGACATTGGTTCATTAAGACTTTTTTGTCCAGAGTTAAAACAGGAATACTCGTTAGTGGCGAAGTTTTGTCCACTGTTTCTTAATCACCCTGATTTGCAACGCTGGAGGTTACACTTTGCAATGGGCATCTCCCGCCGCATCTGTCGCACCTGCCGCATCGAATGCCCATTAAACTTGCTTATCCGTAGTTTTCATTTTAGTCCTGACTTTTGACTGCTTCGTAAATCCACCAGTCACCAGTGATCGATTTACAAGCTGAAAAACTTGTTTTTTGAAACAAATTTGCATTTTTGTCTTGTTTGTCATTGAAACCCGCATCCTGAGGGCCATTATTAGGTCCTCTGAAAAGACAACGGAAAGCGTTTTTCAATAACTTTCACTCTGTCGTGGATACTTTTATTATTTCTGAACACTTGTTTGTTAAAAGTTATCATCTCCGACAATTTTGTTTTAATTTTAGAGATTTGGCGAGATGCGAATTCAATGATCTTGATTCAATTATCATGCGAATTTAATAAAATCTGTTTCCACAAAAAAAGTCAGAATAAACCCTCAGAGATATAAGAGAGGACTCAATGATAATATCACACGCAAACTTGCTTCCAAACCGCATCTTTCTTTATCATCTGAGATTGTGTGAGATATTGGCCAGAATTCTGGCGCGGCTACCCTAACGTGGCTACTCTCTCTGTATGTCTCACAAGGTAAATTCTTTAAAAATCAGAATTAACCCTGAGAGACATTGAATTGAATTGAATTGTTTCTATATGTATAGGGGCTTGGCCTCGTTTCATATATGCAAAAACAGCAACTTATAATGCAAGTTACAAAGGAAAAATAAATGTTAGAAAGCACAAGAGAACCTCGTCATTCAAGACGCAACGAAAAAGCTTCAAACGACAGCAAGTATAGGTACCGGAGTGGAATTGAAATATGTAGTAGTACCGTGGGGTGATCCAGTGTGGATAAACGCTAATCCGAGGTTGCGAAGTAAATGTTGCAATTTACTTGAACAGAAAAAATTAATTCGCAACTTCGGATTAGCTTTAACCCACACTGGATCACCCCACGGGTGGAGCTGTAAAAGACGAACATAACCTAATGGATGGAGCTCCCAAAGAATGCGTAAAGACGTGTTTTCAGCAGATTTGTAGAAATTGGGGTTTTAAAAATTTTGAAGGAATTCCAGTCAGGAATCGTTCTCTGAAGAAAAGAACATTTCTCCACATTATAGTCCTGGGGCATGAAAGACTTCTTATTTTGTGTTGGTGGTCATGCCGAGAAATGAATGTAGACCTCTGAATTAGTGGCAACAATTCACCCCAACCACCAACATTGGAAACCACTTTGAAAATGCATATGATCCTGCTGATTTTTCTTCTGATGTGTAGCGGAGTCCAGTTTAATTTAGATATCATGTCAGACACAATACTGCGGCGAGAATACTTTCCAGGCACAAAACGAGCTCCTATAAGCGCTGTACTTTTTTCAAGTGAGCACAGGTCTGTAGCAAGGTAAGGGTCCCAAACGACCGATGCATATTCGAGCTGAGGTCTAACAAATGCAAAATAAGCGAGCTCTCTTGCACTTTGCGGACATTCCCTAAACTTCCGACGAATAGAATACATAGCCTCACATGCATATTTACAATAGTACCTATTAATGTGCAGAAACCAATTGAGATCAGTGGCAAGATTAACTCCAAGATAAATTATTTTTTCTACATGTGCAAGTTCAATACCATTAATGGCGTAATGCTGAAGAATTGGATTGCGTTTATTTGTGAAAGACGCAACTTTGCATTTTTCAGCATTAAGTTTCATACTGCTCTCCTGACACCAACCTGAAATTGTTTGTAGATCGCTCTGAAGATCGTTGCTGTCAGTGGGGGAACAATTTTTTCGGTATAAAACGCAGTCATCAGCGAAGAGACGAATGTTGTTGCGCAAAATAGGGGGCAAATCGTTGATTTGATTAAAAAAAGTAGTGGACCAAGAACACTACCCTGTGGCACACCAGAAATGACGGGTAGCTCCTCAGACACGGAATTCAAAACTTTTTCTCTTTGATAATGATTTGACAAGTAGTCAGAAACCCACGAACAAGAGATCATCGATACCAAGTGCTTTCATCTTAAAGATATAAGCTTCGCATGAGAAACAGCATCGAATGCTTTCGCAAAATCAAGAAATATTGCATCAGTCTGACCAGAAGCACCCAATTCACAGGACAAATTTAATCATGAATCAGGCTTGCAACCTGCAACATACAGAGAATTCAATGATAAAATCAAACGCAAACTTGCCTCCAAACCGCACCTTTCCCTATCATGTGCTACGTAAGATATTGGCCAGAATTCTGGCGTGGCTACTCTTATCGTGGCTGCCGTCAATCTGCATTTAATAGAAGGAAATATCTGATTGATTACTTTTCCAGCCCATATTGTTTTCAACGAATTATGCGACACCGACAAAATATCTGATCCCGCACAAAATGGCACAAGTGATGTAACATTTCGGCGAGACTTTGGTACCACTTCGATCATGTTAGGCAAGCGATCTGGTCTTAATATCCGGCCACGTTTGCAGCAATCCTGGCCGTAATTCCGCTGCAAACCCTTGGCGTTGAAAAGTGCAAAGTAGTTTCTGCCGTATACCAACGGAAAAGTGATATAATTCAATAAAATGGGTAGGTAGACAGAAATATCCCTCTTATTGTTCTCATATGGTACCTCCATCCAAGGTGCAAATCCGGCTATGAAAAACAAAGAACACTGTTTGGTTCTAGAACTAGTTTGTAAGTTATTCTCATATCCTGGTTTATATGCAAATTCCACAGATTCCAGGACCAGGAATCCCATTGTGACGGAATACGAATACCTGAATCCATCTTGATGAATTACTCGGAATGCGTTATCCAGTACATCTTTTATTGCTAGAACGTTGTTTCGACCACACTCATCAACAGTGTCATTCGTCATGGTGAAAGGAACGACACGGATGTTAAGTTTGCATCGATCTTCAACTTTTGAACTCAAGTCGTTGGTCGGATATCCGTGCACCACGTGTAGCAAAATATCTACCGCTCTATCGAAATCTTCCCAACTGCTGGTGTAACAGTGACTCCGTCTTTCATGTGGGAACTTTGCGACCGTCGATGACATGATTAATAGCAATAAACCAGCGGAAACAAAGCAGCGAAGCTCGAAGAGTTTCCATTTTTCGAATACGTCCATATCTGTCTGTTATGGTTTTAAAATTTGAAGCAACTCCATGCTCTTGATCAGGCTCTGAACAGTTGCAAGGTCACCACAGATGCTGGTGTGAGACGTCAGTGAATTTTGTACAATTTTAATGACACCCAACATCTTTGCTGCAAGAGAACGAAGTTTGGCTTTGGACACTTTTTCCAAAAGTGGTAATGGGCTGTATGTGCACACATAAACACGTGAATCCACGTGCTGAAGGACATATATGATGGCGCTCTGGCGGCGTCTCAAGGGGATAGTTACCTTACCTAGCCATGCAACACAAATCCCAATCTGCAATGAAAGTTTGCGTGACATTTCAGTTGACATTTCTATTGCTTTATTATTGGTGTAATTTCAGAAAGATTTCCTTCAGGCTTAATCCATCATTGAATCGGAATCCCATGTACGAATAAAAAGTAAACAATTATGAATTGGTTGATGCTTTTTTATTTTTTATTCATATTTTCAATATTCACCATATCAGAACACGAACCCATTTGCCCATTCGTTGAATATTGCATGTGTCAATAGAAACTTAGTGCATGGAGCCTGATGACTGCCGCTTGGATGGACGTTAACTTCTGCATTTTCCGCAGTTGCTTTATCTGCGTTACAGGCGGATGCGCAGCGCAGATCGTACGCTGCGCCACGGCTTTCGTCCCCCCACCAAGCAAGGGAATAATGGCTATTGCCACCACACACACACACCATATTCTTGCTGCAACCCCAATCGGTTTTCGCGTTTAAGTATTGTTGCCCACATTCTAGACGGTAGACAATCTGGTGCTAAATTGTCACCCAAAATGGCAAAAACCTCCTCGCCGAACTGGTGATAATTTCCTCATATGAATGGTGCTACCAAGTAGTGTCTTATTCCAAAGATTCGCCGCCGGGTTGGTGAAAATTTCTACAGTGGCCACTTGTTTGTCATTTTCTGGTGTCAATTTGCCGCCAAAAATGTGAGGAAATTCATACCAATTTGGTGAGCATGTTTTTATCCACTTTTCGTTAGCCACCAATTTTTCAAAAGTTTGGAACGGCAGCATGCGCCCAATTCAGTTAAAAATGTGTGAATCCATGTTCATAATCTAGATCATCTATCTTCATTAATTCACGATTTCTGTTGTCCCGAAACTTCCCAAATTCTGTGGAGTTGCACAAACTGAAAGTGTGGATAAATGGAATCTCTTACTATTGAGCTGTATTGTATCAATAATCTTCTCCACGATTCTGAAACTTGCATATTGATTTTTGAAGTGCAACCATGTTCCATGTTTTCAATCGATATGCACCAGTATTCAGAGTAATTTCGGTCAAAATTTTGCATTTTAAGAAGTTGCTGTAATTGGAATTACAAAATCTGCGACTAAAAATATTTGGAGTTTTCAGCAGAAAATATTCAATATTCCAGAAAATTCGATTTGTAAAATGCCAGAGCCGAAATGGGTATAGAAGGTCCATCTATGCCATCATCATTGCTCGAGATTTTAGCAGTAATACATGGCTTTAGGTTGGAATCAGGTTGCTCATGTCTGCCCCTTCAAGGAGGCTTGAACTCCACATCACTAGGAGGTTGCCGATCGAGTGGCGATACTGTATTGGTGATACAGTGCTGATGTTGTACTGAGCTTTCGATTTTGAAGCGGCATCAGTGAGATGAAGAAAAAGATTCATTTTTAAATTGTTGCAGGATCATATCGAATGAACACTGATGAAGAAAACCCAAGCGCCCACCATCTCTCCTCTTCTGATATTCTCCCACCACAGGGTGATGATATTGCAAGGATCAAATTCTGCTGCGGCGTGAATGTTCTCATCCGATGTATAATGGGTCAGGCCACAGCACACCGCTGAACAGAATCTGAGATAGAGGGATGAGAGTCCTTGTAGAGAGGCTGAGGGTCAGAGAAAACGTTTACTCCGTTTAGGCCTCGCTACCTTTGCTAAGGCCACGAGCATACCACATTCACGGGATGGTGCCAGAAATATGGCTTCGTCAAGACTCACAACAGATCCACAACAGAGAAACAAACACCACCTCTCTTCGACTCTCACCCCCTGAACCACGGCAAGCCGGACAAGCGATGTATGCAACATCAGAATTCGACAAGTGACGTCGAAGCTTGGCGCGAATGGAAGACAAATAGGAACTGTTCAGATAAACGACGTGACGCAGGATCTTCAAACTCCAGCCCTCAGAGCATTTTCCCTACCTTCCTGCGTAAAAGATAAGGTCTCAGATGAGCACCGATCGGCCGGTTCCATGGGTGGCATTTGGTACTGATGATGGAAGGATGGAAAAAGACAGGATAGAAGCAAATTAATGTCATCCACCAGCGCAGATAAGAATCGACTCTTGGTTTCTTGAGTCAAAGATGGCTCCAGCATGGTCCACATGTGGAGTTGCCACATTGAACATGCTATCGCAACACCAGGAAGCGAGCTCCAAAAAGGAACTTCGTCAAGAAAACTATAATACTCGTACGAAAGAATCACTGCAGTACAACTTGATAGTTTAATCTCTGCAGTTGACATATGCTCGTATTTCCGAGCTAATAATTGTGGATCTCTTGAAGAATCTGGGTTCTGCAGCTGGTACATGAACCTACTCACTTTTCCAGAAATGGCACTTCTAATACGCTTGACTTGTTCTTCACAAGTTTTGAACCAGAAGACAGCATTGTAAGGATTACTCCAGGGATTGCAGATCACATGGCTGTCTTCTTGTGCCTATCATTCTCCCTCTCCTATATTAACAAAAACAAATTCAAACGTGTTAAAATATCACGGCAGTACGATTTAGCAAACTGGGGTCACCTCAAATCGTCCTTAGATAGTGCCCTTCCTCAATTTCTGGGTATCTCTTACAATGCTGAGTGCAATGAGTTGTGGGGATATCTTTATCACATTCTGTCTTCACTCCTAAACACCATACCCGCACGTGAGAGAATAACAGACGCGAGATTCCCTTGGATGAACAGGGAATTGAAAAAGTGTCTTGCGCTGCGAAACGCCGCAGATTCAAAGCAGCATGCCGGTACCCCACACCAAACAACTGGAAAAGTTACACGAATGCCAGAGATGCCGCAGTGGGGTTGAATTATGTTTTGGTTGCAAAATTTATTCAGCATGCTATAAATACGGACTATGCACACTCATTTTGGAACCATATGAGACAAAAGAGGAAGGGCTGCTCAGCTATTCCGCGGTTCTTGCAGAAAGGGGTGGATCGCTAATTGTTGATAATGTCGAAAAAGCTGATCTTTTTGTATCCTCATTTCAAAATAACTTCAGCGGAAATGCGGAAATTTCACTTCCAGTGCCGACAACGCCTTCGATCGCTCCTTCGGACATCGTACCAGATCTTTCATGTTTCTCTCCTGGAAATATTTTATTCCATTTCAGCTCTACAGAAATTTCAAGTGTCGTTTCTTTGATGTGCAAAAAAAAGGTCCTGGATTTGACAAAATCCCTAACAATGCTCCCCCTTCGAAATTTGTGGAAATCTTATTTAAAGAAATATATTATTCTGGAGTATTTCCTGATTATTGGAAACAAATCAACATTTGCCCTGTCCCCAAAAAGGGCAATCTCAACGACGTAAACAACATTAGACCAATTTCTCTAAATTTCTGTTGTGCCGAAAATATTTGAGAAAATGTTGCACAACTTAATCTGAAATTTCTGTGAGTCAAACAATATAATTCACCCAAATCAACATGGGTTTCGGAAGTGAAAATCCTGTGAAACTCAGCTATCTGAATTGGTCTTTGGATATCGCATCAAAATTTGAGTCAAAAACTCCAACACATGGAATATTTATTGACCTGGCAAAAGCTTTTGACAGTGTCGACCACAAACTGCTTCTTACTAAGCCTAAGAGGCTGTCATTCCCGGTCACATTGTTGAAACTTATCAAATCTTTTCACGTCACGACATGCCAACGTCGTCGTCGATCGCACGCCTTCCTCTGCTGTCCTCAAGCTCACCCCAGGGGCTCCTCAGGGGAGTGCATTGGGCCACCTTCTCTTCATTCTTTTTGTCCATGATATTTTTGATGTAATTAGCTGTAACATAGGCTTTATGCTGATGATATTGTGTGTACACATTTGGCCAGGGACGCTACCACTTTACAACACAACTTGGACTCTCTTCATCAATGGCGTAAAAACTCACGAATGGAAATTAATGTCCAGAAATGCGCATTTCTGCTCTTCCATCCCAAAAAACTCACGAGCCCTTACTCTCAGACTCGATTTTTTGATAATAAGATAAATGATGAAACTGTGCCGTCAGTTTCCGTGTTTAAGTATCTCGGTGTCAAACATCACGAGAATTTGGATTGGACTGAACAAGTCAACATGTCTATTAACAAAGCCTGTCTGTCTTACCTCACCTGGAATACGCATCTGGCGTCTGGGATCCATTTCTCGTTTCCCACACTGATGCGGTTGAAAAAGTTCAAAGAAGCGCAGCCAGATTTACTGGCAATTATGATCGCACAGCCAGCGTCACGTCTATGTTGACTTGTCTTGAACTTGATCCTCTCAGAACTCACAGGAATGAGAAAAGGCTTGTATTCTTTATTAAATTTTTTAAAGGCAAAGCCTTGATTAAGATCCCCCCGCATTTTGCCTAAACTTTCAGAACAGAAGAGCCACTCATGATATTCAATTCCGCATACCACTAATCAAATAAAATATTTTTTTCAATTCATTTTTCCCCAGATCACCTAAGGATTGAAATGTCTACCTGGAGACCACCACTACCTTCAAGCAATCACATCGCTTAGGGGTGCCCCTCGCCACCTTGACGACTGACAGTGTTACGTTATCCGCACTACTTCTTGTTCATAATTCTTACTTGCTCATAACTCTCACTATTTTTATTTAGTGTTACGTTATCCGCACTACTTCTTGTTGATAATTCTCACTGGTTCGCCTCTTCCTTTGCACTGAATGTTTGTGTTGTCAAATTCTTTGTCTGGTGTAAATAGCCTGTAAATATAGTTTCTGACACATTTGCACCTTATTATAGCAAATAAAATGAAAAAAATAAATAAACAAATAAAATAAACTATAATCCTAAAATAAACTAAATATAAAAATAAATTAAAATGTCCCCCAAAGATAAGAGAGCTAGCCTATTTCAGTGTTGTGCGCCCTATTTTGGAATATGCCGTTCCAGCATGGGACCCGTGGCGTGAATGCCAGATTTCTGCACTTGAAAAAGTTCAGCGCAGGGCAGCTCGCTTTGTAGTTGGCGATTACAGGCGCCGCAGTAGTGTAACCAGCATGTTAGTCTCACTGGGCTGGGAATCACTACAATCGAGAAGGCGAGTGGCACGACTTTATCAGTCATGTTGATATGATTTCTAACAAGGCCTCTAAAGCCCTTTACTTTGTAAAAAGAAACTATAGGAAATGCCCTGTGCAAATTCGAGAACTTTCGTATCTATCCATGGTGCGCCCTATTATGGAGTATGCTTCTCCAGTCTGGGATCCCTACCTAATATCGCACTGTAAAGCCTTAGAAAAAATTCAGCGTAGAGCGGCGCGTTTTGTGGTTGGAGACTATAAGAGAACTAGTAGTGTTTCTGCCATGATTGAAAAATTGGGTTGGAGCTCACTTGCCGAACGCAGGAGAGTTCAGAGGCTTCTATCCTTTTTCAGGTTCTGAGTAATTCTGGAGGTTGGGGACAGTGCATCCAACATATCAAGTTGCCTACCTTTTTTTCCCGCAATGACCATCCGTACAAAGTTAGGATTGCACCCGTCAAGAGAGATGTTGGAAAATTTTCCTTTATCAACAGAACATCTGATGATTGGAACAAGCTCCCTTAATCAATTTTCAAAACCCCATTAAAAGTCGAAATCCTCCGAGATAGAATTACTCGCTCATTGCATCCTATCACTCAGACTGAATTTCAGCCTTCACACTGAAGGTCTTCGAGTTTGAAATGTTCTCAACTGATAAAGGTGATATTTTTGGACATATACCTACAGGCATAGGCCTTCCGACATCTCTGTTGTCCTTGTCGATATTGTTTTTGTCTATATTTTGGCGCTGATTTCCAAATTATTTTCCTTTATTGATTGACGAATTGATACCTATGCTTGTAGTTTTGTACAGTTGAATGTATGAAAAAGGGGCAACCCAAAAATACAGAAATTTGATTTGACTTACGTGCCTGTTCCTGGTCCTTGGAAACATTGGGGGTTGGGGCGCTTTTCTTAAGTCATTGAACCTGCCGACCTTCTACTCACACAGGGATCACGAATACAAACTTCGATCTCAGACCTTTAGGAGAGACATCGGAATGTACTCTTTTTTGGGTAGAACGATCCCGGAGTGGAATTCCCTGCCAGGGCGAGTTTTTGAACAGCCTTTGAGTATACCGCTCCTGCAGGGTCGGCTCCGTACCAATTGAAGTGAACAATCCGAGGAAATTATTGCCACTCCACTGAGAGGTTCTGTCGATGGATAACGGCTGAAGCATCACACCCATGTTCGCTAAAGCCTTCTATCTTTGTTTCTGTAGATAGCCTTGTTGAGACATATATGCATTATCCTGGTCACAAATGTGCTCTTCCCTTTTGTGATTGCTTATTGCTGCATAATTGACTATCCTTGTGTTGTAAATATTGAAAGGAGGTGACTCCTAAAATATACAAATTCAATTCAATTCAATTTAATCAAACTATAATAATTGAGGTGCGACGTGTCTAATGCTTTATGTTTGATGCAACTTGATACACAATAATTTTGGCGTTTCAATTAGTTAAAGATAACAAGTGAAATACAATGAAATAATAATCGAAAACAAAAAATACATGAACCATAAACTGCGGTAACCAGCATCTCACCACACATGAGGCGATCTGTAGCAGGTCAACGCGAGGCTCGTAATCGTTGGTTTGCCACCACCAAAAGAAGGTAGGTAGCACGCCTGCGAGACGATTACCCAAATTTTTGGTCAACGGGGTCAGCCAATGTGGTTCCACTGCGATTGTGTCTGTCTGTAGGTCTCAGATGAGCGGCGATCGGATGGTTCCATGGGTGGCATTTGGTAATGATGATGTAAGGATGGAAAAGAGAGGATGGAAGCAAATTAATGTCATTCACCAGTTCATCAGCAGGGAAGAATCGACTCTTGGTTTCTTGAGACAAAGATAGCTGATTCTCAAAGTATATCCATCATGCTCTACATATGGAGATGGCACATTGAACTTGTTGTCGCAGCACGAGGAAGCGAGCTTCAAAAAGGAACTTCGCAAAGAAACTTCGTCTGAACTGATTGTGGATCTCTTCAACTAAATCAAACTGTAATAATTGAGGCGCTTTTGATGCATCTCATGTGCATCGTTTTAAACGTTTAAAACTGTTTTTTTACATTTCAAGTAGACGTCTAAAACGTTTTGTCCGTATTTTTCAATTTGCCTGTCTGTGTTTGGGAAAATGCTCGAGAGCTGGAGTTCGTAAGCTCCTGCGTCACGTCGGTCGTTGAATTGAACAGTTCCCATTTGTCTATCATTCGCGCCAAGCTTCGACGTCCTTGTCGAATTCTGACGTTGTAGACATCGCTCGTCCAGTTCAGCCGTGGGTTAGGGTCAGCGGTTGAGAGGAGAGTCCAAAGAGAGGTGGTGTTTGATTCTCTGTTGTGGATCTCTTGACGGAGCCATATTTGTGGCACCATCCCGTGAATGTGGTAGGCACGTGGCCTGTGCAAAGGTAACGAGGCCTAAATAGAGTAAACGTTTTCTCTGACCCTCAGCCTCTCTACAAGGACTCTCATCCCTCTATCTCAGATTCTGTTCTGCGGTGTGCTGTGCCCTGACCCATGACATCGGATGAGAACATTCACATCGCAGCAGAATTTGATCCTTGCAACATCATCACCCTGCGGTGGGAATATGTCAGAAGAGGAGAGATGGTGGGCGCTTGTGTTTGCTTCATCAGCAGTGTTCATTCGATGTGATCCTTCAACAATTTAAAAGTGAATCTTTTTCTTCAGCTAACTGATGCCGTTTCAAAACCGAAAGCCTCAATAGAGTTTGTGGAGTGTTGTGGAGTTAAAGTGGCGTTAAAAGTGGAGTTAAAGTGTTGTGGAGTTCAAAGTGCTTCGTGTTTGATGCGTCTTTATACACAATAATTTTGACGTTTCAATTAGTTAAAGTTAACAAATGCAATACAATAAAAAATAACAAAAACGAAAAATACATGAACATAAACTGCTAACCAGCATCTCACCACACATAAGGCGATGACGTGACAGGTCAACGCGAAACTGGCAATCGTTGGTTTTGCCACCACCAAAAGAAGGTAGGTAGCACACATACGAGACGATTACCCAAATTTGTCGGTCAACGGGGTCAGCCAAGGCGGTTCCACTACGATTGGGCGTCTCTGGATGAATGAAAGGTAACATAAACGAAGTTAGAGAAAATGAAAAAAATCGGACAAAACGTTTTACTTGAAATGTTTAACAATTTTGTTTAAAGCATTTCATTTTAAACGTTTTAAACTGTCCTTTTCTTGCATTTCACCCCATTGAGCCCTTGTTTTAAACGTGTTTTAAACGTTTGTTTAGAATCTTTTTTTAAACATCGCAACCCTGTTGTGTATAAATAATTAATGATCTGTGCTGTGGACTGCGGGCTTTTGTTAAATTAAACGGTTGAATATTGTGTTCACAGAAATGGGTGGCATCGCATGTTCTGCGTCAAATGGGAACGCTGCTTAAAACAGCAAGGCATGTCAATGCGAGTCTTCCGAAGCATAGACCGAGTCCACCTCGTAAAATGCAAAGAAATAAAATACGTTTTGTTTCTACAGAGGACATTTATCAATTCATGTCAATCGGATTTTATTTTGCATCACAAAGACTGAACATTGTTTTTGGGGTTTGACCCGAGTACAAGAGTAGGTTGAACAGACGGAAAGGTTTGATTCTCCGTATCGATCTAAACTTGATGTTACCGTAAATATTGAATATATGAGATAAGTGATTCATCCTTCTTAAAGGTGCCCTACTGTTCGAAAAACACATGGCTAGCTTTTTGCTGGATGCCAGGCCCACATGATAAAAATATTCATGATGAAGCCTGGCTGATGAAATTTGTTTTTAGCAACTCCATGTGGCCTGCAGTACCGAAAATATGGCCACCATTCTTGTGCTTGCTTTTTTTGCTCTCGTTGTCTTTGTGACATATCGATTTAAAAGACGGGTTTCGAACCTGCCACCAGGTGAGATTGGGTTTTTGCTCGGAACTTTTTTGCGTGTTAACGAATTAAAGTCTTCCAAACAAATCGTCTTTTGATGCGCTGAAACGCGCAATTATCCAAATGAATGAAGAGACACTCCCAGCGCGCTGTTACAGGAATGACGACATCTGGTGAAATCGATTCGATAATGGCTGCTCCTGCAGTATTGTTGCCGCATCAGTGAGGCATTTTGGGCAGTGATAATTTTGCCTCTTTCTCTGCAGTGCATTATCACGAAACGATGCGTCAGAGGTCAAAGGTTTAAATTCAAAAGTCGCTCGTCTTCAAAAGAGGTCGTCCACACGTCAATCGCATGGTCACATTCAATTTCCAGCCCTTTGGTGACGTTTTATGGGGCTGTTTTCTGCAGCGAGGAGTATGGAAAGCTCAGAAGTACTCAAGAACCTCAATCCACAATCGAAGTACGCAAGGAAGACATTGCGTTGCTATAATGTGCTTCTTTGCGTTCTTTCCCTCGTTATGCAGAAAACAACCCTTAAAACTTCATCCCAGGGATTAGGTTGAATGTGACGAAGACTGGTGTGAAGAAAACATGTAAATAAAAATAACTTTAAATTTGAACCTCGCACCTCCGACGCATCATATCTGAGACAATGCGATGCAGAGAAAAAGTTAATATACATACAAACTGACCAAAAACTGCATAGTCGTGGCATTTGACATGTTCGCAAGGGTATACCAAGCAAACGACAAAATTTGAACCTCGGGACCTCCGACGCATCGTGTCTGAGACAATTCGATGCAGAGAAAAAGTCAATACGCAAACTGACCAAAACGGCATAATTGCGGCATTTGACATGATCGCAAGGGTGTCAAACAAACGAAAAAGTGAAATTGCCCGAAATCACAAATGGCGCCAAAAAGTTGGAGCAATCGTTTTCGAGTAGTCAACGAGCGAAAAAAAACTGACAATGTAAATTTGCGAAAATGTTGCATACGAAAATGTTGCATGCGCAATCTTGCGGATAATCAGATATTGCATGTCCCACCTTGCTTGGAGCACAAATAAAGGGTATGGTATTGTCGCTGTGGCGTATCATCTGTGTGCAAAGTGAGGGCCCAAATATTCCACAAACAGAAACTCCTCGCCTCCGCCGATGTTGACGGAATCTATCAGCATGCGTTGGCCATTTATCTTTTCAGGTCCTATCGGATTCCCAATTGTTGGTTCATTGCCATTTGTGAAAGTCAAATCCTTGTACAAATCATTACTGCAATTGAGTGATAATTATGGAGAGATCATCAGCTTACAGCTGGCCGGTCAGCTCATAATTTGCCTCAATAGTTATCGAACGATCCGAGAAGGGATGGCCAAAAACGAGATATCAGAAAGACCAACTGGATTCCCTTATTCCTACATCCACAAAGGAAATTTCGGTAATGTTGCTACATCATATGTGACTTATTGCTTTCACGAATTTACTTTGCAATGAAAGTTTCAAATAATCGTGCTAGAAAATAGTTTCCATGCGATTGCTGCAAACAATCGGAGTAAAATAACCCGGACAGCAATGTGATATATTACCGCTTTCCTTGTGTACGTATGCAAACGCAGGCTTCTGATGGGCTCCACGACGACAGAATTAGTGGTAAACAGTTTGATGGCGATTTTGAAATGACTTTTTTCGGTTTGCATGTAAAGATCACTTTGTCTCCATCGATTCTTTTCGACAGCTTTGTGTAGGTATTACAATCTATTTGAATTCGGAATGAGAACACTTGGATTAGTTTTCATCCTGGCAGCAAGTGGCAAATCATTTCTCCAACTTAAGCCGCATATCCGCGGGCATACGCCACATAACTCCCTGATCATAAAGCTATTGCGAGTTTGGGAAACCGGGCATATTCCTTTTAGTCGTCTGCACCTTTGTAAGCGGTCATCGTCTATGATGCCACATGGCATCACAAATTTGCAAGCTTCTATACTTCTGCAGCCTCATATTCAATTTTTGAAGTGTTTCGAACAACTCCTTTGAAGACTTCTTTACTTCCGATGACACGTTTATTGCAAAGCCTGTACAAAGTCTTCATTCTGAGAATCGGAGTTGTAAAGTTCCGCCAAACCAAGATTGAAATTTTACAAATTTGAAATTGCATCAAGTTTCCTCTTATTCGGGTGAAATTCAGGCGGGGTGCAGGGCCAACCTAATGTCATGTGAGCTTTCTCACATGACATTTGGTTGGCCGTGCACCCCGCCTGAATTTCCCCCGAATAAGAGGAAACTTGATGCAATTTCAAATTTGTAAAATTTCAATCTTGGTTTGGCGGAACAATACAACGGAAATCGTAAAAAAATATGAGAGGCGGTCTCCTTTGTCGGCGTGTCAAAGCGAAGCCGACCTGTCAATCAAGGCGCGCATCGCCGACTATCCATCTTTACACTTCGTCCAACGACTACCCAGAAATCCGATTGAAAATGTGGTCAGATGTGGTCTGGCGGCGCCGACAAAGGATTGAAAAAAAAGTTTTCGAGATAAACGCACATTTATGTATTGATATAATAAGGAACGCGTGAAAGAGAATTTCGCGCGTAGTAGGCGAGCTTGTTGTTTTAATCGTGTGGAGTTTAACCGTTCCTAATACCCCGGTTTTTATACCTTTCTCGGACCATCGTGACATAAACCGTGCATAAACTGATGTGTGAATAACCCTTTTTTAGCCTTGAGCCTGATCATTGATTGCCATCAGCGTAACAGGTTTGTTCAAAATTTTCCATGACAAAATGTTGAACTCGTCAACTTTTCAATCAAAAATTTTCCAACTTTCCAAGAAAGATAAAGGAAGATCAATGTTTGTGCACATAATGGTTCCCAATCTTGTTCGGTAGTTTCTCCGTTAGATATAGGCGATCCAATTTTCAGGCGATACAGATTGCCTTTTGAGAAAGAAATAGAATGCCTTGCACTTTAATTTATTGGCTTTATGGCATCGGTAGCCGATGGATTCCAGTTTCAGTGCTGTTTCCAAAACGGCGTAAGTTGCCTAATGTCACCAAAAATAAACAAATATTCCCCCAAATGAATATGAAATACCTGGGTTGACTAATGAAAGCGTCTGGAGATTAATTCAGGAAATTTCACCGAAAATCATGCTTCATCAAACAGAATAAAGAAAATTGGTTCCGTCTTTTTTGGAATTCCTATTGCACTGCGCATTAAAAGGCAAAACATTTCGACTGAACACGAACTTCGAGGTTGGGTGCATAGTTGAACTTCAAACGAAAAGCAACTTGCTTCTTCTTTAGATAGCTTCAATAACCGTACTGTGCCACTTCCACCGCAGCCCAGAACAAAACAAACTTTTCGATGGGGGGCATATCCCGCCAGACTCCAAAAATTAAATGTTCGTCTGATGTGTTATCTCAATCATCGAGTTTCGTTTTTCAAGAACGCTGAGACACTTCCTGATGATATTCCTCATTCAATGTCGTCACATGCCAATTTTCGTTCAACGTCTCGATTCCCAAACGAGAACAAGCAGGTGTCCATGGTCATTGCTTTCATTGCTATTATTTCTGTTATCGTTTTCCCCTTTTATTTTCGTTAAATTTGTGCAAAACACGACCCACTGCCGTTGTTCTTCTCCTTGCGCACATTTCTCTTTTTTGTGAAAGTCAGCTACAATATCATAAAGAGTATTGATTTCCAAACCAGGTGATCCAGTTAAATGCTTTTCAATCTCATTCTCTTGAACTTCAATGTCTTTAATTGCAAATCTTGGACATCTAAAAAACAATTATCGTGCCTGTCAATTCCTGCCACGAAAAAAACTCGAGAGGAGTGATAAAAAGGAAATCCCATGATGTGACACACATACAAAAAACCCAAAAGTCACGGATGTGTTGTGCGGTTCCGGAACCTTTAATCCCAATCCAGGGTAACTGTGGTAAACATTATCAAAGTAATCACACATTTGTTTCTGTTAAAACTGCAGCGCTTGTCCATATACAGGGTGTTCCACTCAAAAGAGTCTCCTATGATGTATATTTTCAATTTTGCCCTTTTTCTGTTCCAGGCTTGCCCCGGCTGGCTTAATTGAAGATTTGGTTATTGGTGCTTGACATTGTGTTCACTGTTGATCAACGCATTTTTGTGGTGGAGAACTTCGCGAAAGTGAGTTCGACGTAAGAAAGAGGGAATCCTTTAAAGAACGTTTGGCATTCCTGCACGGGCAAAGAGTGCTTGCAAATGCGCGCCAAACGGGTGGTAACTGGTCAGAAACAAAGGCGCAAAAGGGAGCCAGAACACGTCGGGTTGGTGGAAGTGCACATCCGCATCAGCACCCAGTACAGCGGCATAAATCAGTCCAACGTCTGGTCCAGCAGACCCCGCCAAGCACAGACTCTGAACAATTTAACAAACCACATGCATATAGCAGTGAATATCATGTCAAGCAACATCTAAATCTGAAAGAATTTTACAGCGCAAACTGAAAAGGTGGGAAAACCAACTGAGACACTCGGGGCCTCCTTTAAGTGGAACACTCTGTTGGTAAACTTGAGAGACTGGACTGCCCCTCTGCTGAAATTTGAAGAGCCAAGCCAAATATCTTTATATTTGAAAACATCTTCAATTGTTTTTGGACACAGTTATCGGCCCTTTCATAAAAACAAAAGCCAGCGAGCAAACGACTAACATTCACAGTTTCTTGCCTTACTTTCGCATCGGCATATTACCTCATAAATGATGTAGTTCGGGCCACCAAAAATCAGCGGCGCTCAATGTAAAAAAGTATCTATTCCTATAAGAAATTGACCATGACCATTGAACCCCGAACCAATATGCTCTAGTCGTTTTGATTTTCGACCTAAAAAACAACAACCCCATCGACAATCTTATGGATTTCTCAAGAGATCAGCTTGAAAAGCACCAGCAGGTGCTTTTAAATCTGATGTCTTGAGAAATCCAAGCTAAATTGGTTAAAATTGGATGCTGCATTAAGCTGGAAATCGGTTTTTTGTTTTTCGGGGTTCGCACCCCATTTATACTCGAAGGGGTTGGCGAAAATTCCCATTTTCGTACTCATCCAGGACATTTGCCGGGATGAGTGCCAAATTTTGGTAAAATTGGACGCTGCAAATCACTTTTTTTTTCGGGGGGTTCGCACCCAATTTGCACTCAAAAGAGGTTGAACGAAAATGCCCACTTTCGCACTCATCCAAGACATTCGCCGTATACTTCCTTATGCCAATTTTGGTTAAAATTGCGATCCACTGCAATTCACTTTTTTGGGGGGGTTCGCACCCCATTCACACTCAAAGTGGTCGAGCGAAAATTTCCATCTTCGGACTCAGCCAAGACATTTGCCGGATTACTTTTACCCAATTTTGGTAACATTGGACGCTATAAAACACTTTTTTGTTTCGGGGGTTTCGCACCCCATATTCACTCAAAGCAGTTGAGCGAAAATTTCCATCTTTGTGCTCAGCCAAGATATTTGCCGGATACTTCCTTATGCCAATTTTGTTTTTTGGTCAATTTTGGCTAACGTTTATGTTTCGGGGGGTTCGCACCCCATTAACACCCGAAGGACTTCAACGAAAATTCCCATCTTCGTATCCAGCCTATAGACATTTACCGGATTTTGCTGTGTGCCAAGTTTGGTTAAAATTAGACGCTGCGTTCCGGTGCAAATCACTTTTTTGTTTCGGGTGTTCGCACCCCATTTATAGTCGAGGGAGTTGAACGAAAATTCCAATCTTCGAATTCAGCCATAAGATATTTTCCGGACACTACTTCCTGTAAAATTTGGTTAAATTTGAACGTTGCTTGCCGCTGCTAATAACGTTTTTCTTTCGGGGGTTCGATCCCCATTACAGTCGAAGGGGTTAAACGAAAATGCCCATCTTCGAACTCGTCCAAGAAATTCGCTGCGCACTACTTCCTGCCAAATTGGACGTTGCGTACTGCTACAAATAACGTTTTTCTTTCGGGTGGTTCGCACCCCATTTAGAGTCTAAGGGGTTCAACGGAAATGCCCATCTTCCGAGCATTCGCGGGTCACTTCTCATCCGAGCATTCGCGGGTCACTACTTCCTGTAAAATTTGGTTAAATTTGAACGTTGCGTGCCGCTGCTAATAACGTTTTTCTTTCGGGGGTCAGCACCCCATTTATAATCGAAGGGTTTGAACGAAAATTCCTATCTTCGAACTCGTCCAAGAAATTCGCTGCGCACTTTCCTACCAAATTTGGTTAACATTGGACGTTGCGTACTGCTACAATTAACGTTTTTCTTTCGGGGGGTTTGCAGCCCATTTATACAGTCGAAGGGGTTGAACGGAAATGCCCATCTTCGAACTCATCCGAGACGTTCGCCGGACACTATTTCTTGCCAAATTTGGTTAAAATTCGACAACGTTGATTCGACGTTGCGCGCCGCTGCAAATAGCGTTTTTGTTTCGGGGGGTTTGCAGCCCATTTATACAGTCGAAGGGGTTGAACGAAAATGCCCATCTTCGAACTCATCCAAGACATTCGCCGGACACAACTTCCTGCCAAATTTGGTTAAGATTAGACGTTGCGTTCGGCTGCAATCGTGTACACAATGAATGCAGAAGCTACCAGTAAAGGGCTTGCAAGCTCGCCTAAATAAAGGGCTTGCAAGCTTGCCTAAATAAAGGGCTTGCAAGCTCGCCTAAATAAAGGGCTTGCAAGCTCGCCTAAATTATTGTTTCTTTTGTCGGCATGTCCTCTGTTTTTGACTTTGAACTTTTCCCGCCATTTTCTCATGGTCCCTATATCTCAGGTAGGGATTGCTAAAGTGCCATTTTTTGAGAAACCAGCTGGAGATATCGAAAAAATAGGCCGGATTCCACCCGTCGAAAAAATAGGCCGGATTCCACTCTACGGTTGGAGTTAGACCGGATTCCAATATTCGAAAATCCATGGTGGCCTATTTTTCGATATCTCCAGCTGCCCGGCAGGGCTTGGAGTGACATGCCCCCCAAGCGAAATTTGACCTAGGACACTTTTTTCCCGCGCAAATATCCATCCTTTATGATGCCAAACGGCATCATAGACAGGACCAACAATTTCGGAGCAGCAGGCGAGCAAAAAACACCAAAATTCACCCCAGATAAGCCTGCTGTTCGCATGTCAATTTGACGGGGTTACAGTTGACACTCAGCAATGCAATTTGGTGGCGTTTTCGACAAGATGTAAGTGGGGTGTCATTCCAAAAAAAGATCTTTTTCAACATAATGGCGACACGACATCGGGGTTGCAATTTGTGATGCCATATGGCATCATAGACGAGGTAAAGGTTAAAATTTCGGAAAGTCAAAGCGCGTTTAATTGATCAAGGACATAGGTAACCCTAGAATTAGAGTAAAAAAACGTCAAGCAGAATTTTATTATTCACGGTAAGAACAAAATTCAATGTGAAGAACAAAACACGAAGAAATGAAAAACAAAATGGTATGGTGCTGAATGGCAATTAGAACAATCTTTTCATAAAGTTTCTTCGATTTTGGGTTTGCTTGACTCCGAAGTGAAATAATGGCATCCAATAATCAACAGACTGTGTTTTTCTTGGCATCTGTTTAGCTTGTATACCGTCAGAGAAAGACGATATGCCACAGATGATAATTCCTTCGCCTAATTCGGTTTTATCTCAGAAGAAAGTTTCGTGCCAAACCTAAAACTATAGTTTGACTTACCAAACAAACGATTAATTTATGGGTGAGAAAGGCATTTAGGGGTATGAAATGTGCTGTCAATTTTACGTAGAGGCCATCACGATAGCGCAATGCACTTGTTTGATACTTGGCGGGGAAATAGTTAAGGTACGGTTTAGTATGATTGGCAAACATCTATTTACAAATTGCTTTTTCCAATTTGCAATTTACACAAGTGTGGACTTTGAAAACATGTTTTTGGATATCTACTTTTCATTGGACTGAAAGAAAAACCTGTATTTTGGAGGGCAGGTGGAACCAAAAAAAAATTCTTGCGCATTAGTGGATTTGGCACAAAAAGGAAAAGTATGCAATGCTTTAGAACTAAGAGCCACAATCTCAACTATATCGATGGACTTTTGCAATAAATGAATCTTTCCATCACTCCAAAGGTTTCCGACATTTACACTTTCGACGGCGACCATGCTCAAATTTGTGTCAAGAAACTTTGTCGCGCTACACAGTAACGTCTGAAGACCAGCACAAAATACTAACCTGTTTTTATCCCACTCACAATAGGTATTGCGCTCTCAAATGGCATGCTCTGGAATGAACAACGACGATTTACTGTACGCCATTTTCGAGAGCTGGGTGTCGGTAAATCAAACATGGAGCTACAAGTCAGCAACGAAATGGACGTGTTTCTGGATGTTATTCGAAAATCTGCAGATACAAACCAGCCGTATCATCCAGATAAAGAGGTCGATATTGCTCTATTTAATGCAGTTTGGAGATCATTAACAGGTATTCTAAATATTGATTTGCTCCCGTAATTGTCGCAACCCACAGGCTTAATTTGTTTTCGTATGCGCGGTTGCAGTGTTTATATTTTTGCGCAATCATGCAAACAGATCATACCGCTATTTTACTTGAAATCCGCCAGAATTATTCTGAATTTCAATCATCTTGGAACATTGACACACGTTTGGTATAACAACAGTTGCAAGTACCAACATGTTTCTGGATATTTCAACTATCTTTTACACACTTTGTTACCGACTAACTGATGTCATCGGCCCACTACATCTTTATACGGCAATGACAAATGACTGTTACGCAAGCATCTTCTGACACTTATCCTCCAAGAGAGATTGACAGGTTTTAATAATTGGTGATGTGTATCTGACACTTGCGGATATCGGAATGCCTTCAAGGATTGTTTTTATCACTGTTAGATGCAAATTTGCTGCCCCATATCTTCGCGGAAAAATTACGTGATTTTATCGGATGTGTGTACCTTCTGGAGGAACACAAATTTCTGGATGAGTTTTTAATACAACTCTAGATACGCCTATCTTTTTTATCTCTGCGATTTTGGTGAGCGCATAGCGCAAACCTCTATCACCTTCTTCCGTGCTCTTGAAATTGTCAAGTACAATGAAACTTTCTCGAACGTTCACCACCTGAGAATGGTATCTGCAATATCTTGGATGAAAGTTAAATGTTTAACTTTATTGTCAAAACATGTGTAGATAATTTTGTGTCTTCTTTATCTGCACATGTTGCGAGATTTCGCAGAAGATTTCTGCAGTTTCTTCAGACGACAGAAATTGTGATACGGTTGTCTAGACGCACAGTCAGCAAGCGATGATCGCCAAGAGATTCTGGACCTTGAATTAGCTCGCAACTTCAAAGGAGGCGATTAAAGGAGGCGAATATAGGATGAACTTAAAAATACATTGAGGTGTCCGTAATACTTCACCGAACATTTTCAGTTACTCTCAGAACAGTCCCAACCGTTGCTTACTGACCGAGTTGGATGTCCACCAGACAAAATCGACGCGTTATAGAAAAATGGATTCACAAAGTCGATCACTCACCCACGGCACTCGTCGAACTTATTCCTGTTCCTTAATTCCGGAAGGTTCTCAAATCCACGGGGTGATGAACTGTCTTTCTTGATACGCAACCCTATCTTCCCGCTACAGAACGTTTTGCTGCAAACATGTCAAGGACTCCCCATGCAATACCCTGAGCTTCAACCATAAACATTTGCTTGGCAGTCACGTCTTAACACAACGAATTTGTAAATGTGACTGCTATTTGCACCTCACAAGTCACAAAATAAAAACACACCAGCATCGGTTGTAGGTCTAACAGTCCGAATTCTGCATGAAGATTAACTGCTTGCGATCGGTAGTGCTGAGACAATACAAAAAGAAAGAGATAATTCCGCTGAATGCAGTTGTATTATTTCAGGAAAGAGATTTGCCCACGACGACAAGGTATGGGATTTCATTATCTCCGAAATGCCAAAGTTCTTCAATGATGTGACCATTTACGTCGGCTTATTTGGTCTATTTCCATGGGCACTCAAGATTTTTCCAGAGAACTACCTTGCAACGAATGTGATGAGAAGTGTTATTTCTGCAGTACAAACGTTATGCAAGGTTAATTTGTTTCGCCAGTTTACCCATCTATTTCATGAGAAATGCAACTCTGACCAATATATGAGTAATTTAAATTTATGCTAAGGGAGGACTGGTATTTAATTACCCAGAACTGAGAATGTTAAATGGCGACAAATTTATTGCCCAATGCTGAACACTTGTCATGCAAATCCAAAAGACCAAATGTATTAAGATCTGCCCAAAGCAAACTCGAATGCACCCCCATAACGTTGGCCAGAATTACAGCAATTACAACCATAACAGACTTTACACCTATAAAAACCATATCAGCAATTACAACAATTGCCGCAATTACAGCAATTACAGCACTCATGACCATTGCAATGATTGCTGTGCTTTTGCGACTTCACCAGTCCAAAATGGGACTCCGCAGACTCTTATCTCTGCTGAGGCATCTCTGTGATTCGATTTCCAGAATTGCGCTATTTAATTTTAGTGATTATTGAAAGTTATTTCTCTTCTCCATAATTATTTAGTTTAATTCTTTTGCATGTTTTACTGTTGAATTTTATAATTAAAGTTATTTTTTCAAGTTCATCTTATTCCTACCGTTGTGTATTCAAATTGATTCAATTACTGCAATTACAATTATTACAGCAAGCTGCAATTACAGCAATTGCAACACGTACCATGGTTGCAGCAATTGCAGCGAAGACATGACAAAGTTCCTCTGTAACTTGATTAGATGTTAAGTCCTCGTGTCAGGTTAAATAAAATGATTGTTCAATAGCGTTACGTTTTTTCTGATTGTTTTGTACTTGAATGTTGTGTCGAATTTTGTTGCAGTCGAGATGAATATGGTGAAAACATTTTGGGCGAAAGCAACGTCAACGAAACTTTTGTGTCGCATGTAATTGTAAATAATAAAAAATTATAAAAATGATAATGAAATATCAAAAGCAAAATTTCACATTTGCACACAATTTTGGAATTTTACCAATCTGCTGAAAGTTTTACCATTTCAGCTCTTCCCAACTTATTTTATTGAAGGAAGTAGTGGAGCAGCACAAACAGGAGTATGATGGCAACAAAATTACGGACTTCGTTGATATTTACTTAGCAGAAATTAATGCGAGAAAGGCAACAAAGGACGAAACCACCGCATTTTCAGGTGAGTACCTCGTTTGGAAAAATTTGGCATTTTTAGATGGGTTTTTAAGATAATTATTTCCATGCTTGATTGGAATTCTTGCAAAAGTTCTTCGTTGATTTCAGACCGTCATACCTTCTGGCAATTGCGCAACATTTATGAAATTCAGCGAAATATTTTAGCGGATATTTTGCAGTGAAATTCTATTCGGTATCGTTCTCATCAGATCCCATATTCATGAGTCATAATCAAACGCATTGTAGCAGGCATTGCTAAAGAATTTTGAATGGATTCATTCTTGAACCAGAAGCATTCTCTTCACCTTTTTGTTTCCGTTAAGATGAAGAAAAATTGTTTTCAAGCAGTAAGATTCTGACATGAAGAAAGGTCTTAGGTTTTTAAGACAACGTGCAGCCGGGGGAGGGCACAGCATCGACCACCGCTCAGTCAAATCTCAATAATGCTATGTTCCGTGATATTTGTTATTTTCTAAATCAGACACAGTAAGGTATGCTCCAGAAATATTACCGCAGTCAACAAACTAGGCATAGCAAGAGATCAAGATATCTTGAATATTTTTCAAATCCAGTTTAGAATGGAAGACTGCACCCGCCGAACCAAAATCATTGCCGCCCCCCGTTATTCAGTCTATCTTTCATGGTTTTTTTTCTCCGCACATGGGCCTCATGTGTATTTGCAGAAATGTGCAACTGAGAAGTGTTTCGAGGTTCTGATTCTTATTGTAGCATACAACTGCTTGTGTTGAGCATTTCGTCTACAAATTATCTATACTTGAATATAAACAATTCATTTAACCTCCGAAACTACCCTGAGAATATTCTTCGTTTATCTTCAAAAAACCTTTGACTCAGTAGACATCAATGAAAAAAGTGACCGTGTGATCTTTCAGATCTATTTTTTCTACGTTATGCCTTTTTATGAATGGGCCATCCTGCACATGAAACGTATTTTCCATGCATCGTTTAGCAGATGTGACCTCGATTTAAATGACTGACACAGCTGTCCCAGCGTTAAAAAATTTTCATTTAACCGCCGGTATCCAGATGCATTACAGAGTAGAGTTTATTGGGAAACTATAGGATGGCTACCACTATGCCCCAACGGGGGGTCTGTTCCCATTCGAATTAACAAGGATTAACTGCATTCAGAAATTATTTCGCTTGTCTTATCGACGGAAAATTTAATTTTACCGCAATTTTGTGACAATCGAACACTTTGTTTTTTGGAACAAAAGCTTTCCCTCCAGATCGGGAAAGCACCAAAAATAATTGATGCGACAGGTGGGGAATGAAAATTAGCGAAAGCAAGTCAAAGGTTCTGCCTTTTGGTAAGCAAGCACTTCATGATCCCGGTCAAGTAGGCAGTACCCCTTTAGATATTAACAGTTTCAAGTATCTCGGAGTTCACTTAACCAATGACCTTAGTTGGTCTGCACATGTGGTAATGTGGTAAAAAAAGGCTTCTTCCACACTTGGTAACATTATGCGCAATCTTTCTGGAGCTTCTGTTGAGCATGTCCTGGCTATGGGACCCATTCGCTTAGTGTGATACGGTTATCACAAGAGTGGTGGTTCAAAGAAGGGCAGCCCACAAAAACTGGGTCATATTTACGAGATGCAGGCGTTCTGCCCTGCTAAAAGAACTTGGCCTGGCAGGTCACCTTATGGGTGCGCAGAAGGGATCGCAGGATAAAGCATTTCAGCGATTTTGTCACCCATGCAAATAACGTCTCCATTCCCCTATACCTTGCCGTTAAACCTGTTGAAGAGGCAACGGACTTTCTCAGCTCCCTTTTGTTCTTCCTGCCAATGCTTCAATTCTTTTTTCCCCAGAACCGTACGTGATCGGAATTCTCTACCTGGTTCTTCCAACATTTCTCAGAGAGATCATGCATCCTTTGGTGACGCGCCAACGTGATAGATGAGTGTTTGCTTTCTGTTAACCTTCTCTTGTTGGTTGTTTGTTTTTAACTTGTTGTAACAAGCATTTTGCCTCAACGCACTCGCATTGACTCTGTTCCTCAAGAAATAATTTTCCGGAACTTCATTCTTGCAATAATCATATTCTCATTTCCGCTCTTCCAGATTATCAATTGCAATCAATTCTGGCAGATGTTATTTTGGCTGGTTTCGAGACTACGTCGTCAACTGCAAAGTGGGGTATTGCCTTGCTTGCATCGCATAAATCCGTCCAAGATAAACTGCAGGAGGAAATCGATAGTGTGATTGGCCAGACGTGCTCATTTTCAATGGATTACCTGCCAAGTATGCCCTACACGCAAGCAGTCGTCAGCGAAATCCAGAGGTACGCGACCGCCATTCCTCTTAATGTAGCTCACAAAGCCACCGAAGACACTAAGATATTTGGGTACACTGTTCCAAAAGGCGCAGTTGTTTTGGGAAACCTGTTTGGTCCTCACCGAGATCCTCAGTATTGGGCAAAGCCGAATGAATTCTACCCGCTGCATTTCATGGATGACGGCGGAGGTTTCATATCAGGCAAAGATGGATTCTTACCTTTCTCTGCTGGTGAGTATTAGGTGATGCTTATGCTGGTGAAATCTATATTGATTACGCATGTATACATACCTATAAACCTTTTCAAAACCACTTGGGTTAATTTGTTTTTCTTGGGGTTTAGGATATTTGTAGTGTCGATGAATGCCGGAAGTCTGAGAGACAATTTAATTTGTGACCGGTATATTGTCGGTATACTCGCCAAGCATCATTTAATCAATTGTTTTTAATTGTTTCCTTATGCAATGCACCTACCAATATCTGGAAAATTGACTGAGATGCCGATATAACGGTACACCCGGCCTGAAAAATCACATGCTTATGGAAAACGGAAGTTTTTATCATAAAGCAAAATAGAGTTTTGTCGTTTACTCGTATAAGGGGGAGACACAATTGCACGACAACACGGAAACATTTGCAGAAAAAAAACTGTACTCTTAGCCGTGCAATTGGGTCCCCCCTTTGGGTCCTGCAGACGGTACAGGGTGTGCTTTTTCTCTATCGTGCAATTGTGTTCTCCTCAAACGGTTTTCTTTTGCATTTTAGTTGAAACTATTTGTTGCTTTTCGATACTGCCTGAATTATTTTGTCTCATGCGGGCTGAGCAAATCATGGGGTTTAGTCTCTTAAAACCCTATCCAGATCTCCAAAACTCAAAAATTCGGTTTTTTTATTCTGCACATGTATCTACGTCACCTCAGGGTGACAGAAATCATTGTTAGTTTCCCGCGCAAAATCTGCCCGCCGTTGAGACAAAGTTTCGGGAGCTTTGGAGTAACTGAAAGATTGATAACACTGCTTGCCGGAGAAATGCATAAAAACCAAAATAAAAACCGCGCTCGTTTGCATTCCTCTGCCATCTGTGGGTTGAGAGCTGAAGTTTCCAGTCCAGCGGATGTAAACATTGGCTCAATTTTTACGCTAGCTGCCATCTCGACGGAAGTTTCGAACTGAAGGTGGTTTACAAAGACATTAGTGATTCAGATCCAATCGACAGATGTCGGTAATATATTGTCAGAAGTGCGTTTGAAGGCAGAATTGTCAAAAAATAGTGAAAATGAAAAAACGTCGATATTTTCAGTTCTACTGAACGGATTTAAATGCAACAAAGAGTTTTGATTCCTTGTTTCATCGCGAATGCGTTTCTTCCCAGCTCTCTCGTTGGGAGAGCATATGGGGAAGGTTCTAAGGTGTCCGAAATGGCGATAAAAAATTTAGCCAAAAATTATCAAACTCGGAGTGCAGAACGAGTTAAAAATACCCTTCACCTGTGGGGGGTGAAGGTATAGAAAGGGAGTCGCGCAGAGAGATCAGGTCAGGTTAGGTTTGATTGGGTTCGATTAGGTCAAGGTTGGCACGGTTAATTTTCTGCACAGAGAACCCTAAACTGACCTAACCTAACATAAACTAACCTAAACACATGCTAACATAACCAATGCTAACCTACGACCTAACCGAACCTAACCAAACATAACCTATCCAAAACGCCAAACCTATCCCAACCGACTTCCTACCCTCCAGAGAAAATGGTGCCCTATGCCGTATTCTGGTGCCAAAGGGTTGACCAATTGCACGGCTAAGAGTACTGCTGTTTTCTGAAAATGTTTCCCTGCGATCGTGCAATAATGTCCCCAGTATAAATGACTCAACCCTCAAAAAACATAAAATCAACTTTGACCACAGAAAAGACAAGAAACGGGTGAGTTAACATTTGCAGTAAGGTTTTCGAGTACAGGCATGCGCCAACATAATGGGTGTGTAGTAATCATTGAATGTGAGTCACAAGCGAGTAACAAACCCACGCTCGTATTCCCCATTGCAACTCACCCTCAGGTGCAACTTATTAGTCAATTCAACAGAGAGATGCATATTTCGCAACAATGGAAAAGGATTCAGTGTTGTAAATAGAAATGAAATTTTCCCAACACAAATCTGTGCATTGAATTGGTTATTGGGTGGCACCTGAGGGTGAGTTGCAATGGGGAATTCGGCGGCCAGTCTGTTCTACGAAATAAGATGTCGTCATTGAAATGTAGTACAAGAGAGAGTATACTGTATAGTAGCGGTGGAATTAGATTACTCATACATGTAAAAATTGCCATTTTTATGATTTTGGCAAAAACTACAGCCCACAGAAATTAAGGATCCAATTTAAAACCGAGGCCAAAATCCGACGCCTCCAAAA